>SNQJ01S0093343.1:61540-80418 GCA_010110895.2 Picea sitchensis
TGCTACTCTTAGCAATCAAATCTGGGCACACTTCAACAATACAACTCCAAACTTAGAAGAGAAAACTGATAACAAAATTTCTCAAGCAAACAATGAATCAAAAGGTTATTTCTTAGGTCAAAAATCTGTTCATTAGAAGCTCATGAAATGAAGAGATGAACTTAGATCTTGCCTCCTATAGCAACTAATTCCAACAGTAAACTGTAATCAATTTTATGCACACATTATTCAAAGGGAAATCACTCATAACTTAATCAATTATGGAAGAAACTATTTGTCCCTCACAGGAAACACTAGGTATATTAAGATTCTCCATTTAATAGTCCATGTAGGGTGAATGATGGGATCTTAACTGTTCCTGTATTAACACACTTGAAATTTCAAAATAATTTATGAAAGTCGCTATAAAGAACACAATTTCAGGAATGCAAAATTTTATAAATCTCTACAACTATCTCAACATAAATTATTTTTTATGAAACTAAGTAAAATTACTAAAGATCTGGTGCACCATACTTATCAAACTTACAATAATACAATCCCATTCACAATTTACTCAAAATATCTAACAAATTATACAGATCAAACACAATAGGTACACTTTATGAATTCATAGCTTAACTCAAACAAGAAATCAAAATAACAGGTACAAGACACACAATTGAGTACCGGAATAAAACAAACATGTACAGGAATAGAAAGCTAAGATATATTTTACGTTAATCTTACCATATCAGAACAGTGGGCCCTTCCCGATTTCAACATGGAAGCTCTAAAAAGATAACAGACTAAAGCGTTCTAATCATACCCAGAAATTGCACAACAGATCATTCGTATTCCTTCAAATGGTAAATTGAATCAACAACTTATTATCTCGTACATCAAAAATATATGCATCATTTTGTTCATTACATCCATATGTATCTGTATGTATCCTATCTCCTATACAACATCCCTTATAAAGAAGGTGAGTTGTTACTACCAAGAGCTAAGGATAATTATTAAACAGTTTTTGAAATATTATAATTGGCAATTCATATCGAATCTTTAGGGATGAACTTCATCCTCATGACACGAAGTGCATGAGTGATGAAGTTTATCGTGATCTTAAAAATGATTTAGAGGTTTTGATCCAGCTGATTTCTTGGAATCTCCAACTGCATACCCGTTCAACAAGCGATTTCTGGAAATAACGATTTGGTACTGGAATACACACAGTCGCACTGGTACCGGAATAAAACAGGTTGGTACCGGAATAGCACAGGCTGGTACCAGAATAGCACAGGGCAATACTAGATCAATATTATGCAGTTATGTTGGTACCGGATCACTTCTGCTTAAGATAAAATGATTAGGATCATGCAAAATCAACCATTTTAATCGAATTAGCTCAAGAAAATTAAACAAAACATGCCTTAATCATACGTTACCTCTCTATGCACATGAACAAAGTCATTAATTGTGTTTATGGAGGAAAAAATCAATTATATATACACAACATTGGTAAAATAGACTCAGATAGGGGGTAATAGAGGGTATTAGAAGTGTCAAAATGGAGACTCAACATTCCCCCATGCTTAAGTCATTGCATGTCCTCATGAAACAATGATTTTCAAAATTTCACAATTGATGGTACTCCTCACTCGATCAAACATTCTTGACGTTCCACCCTTCTTCAGCTCCTTAAGTTCTCTTTTAAGTAACCTGTTATACAATATAAACTTCCTGTCCTATGCTTCACACTTATGACACATGGAAAAGTAGTTATGATAGAAAAGTAGAGTCATGAGTAATAGATTAGATCTGTTAGTGATTTGACGTTAAGTCTTATCCAATCTGTTTTCGATCATAGTTAAGAGAAAGGGTTGGATGAGAATCTAATACGATTATAGGATAATGGCCAAGAGTTTTCGAAATGACTTTGACTAATAGGCCTCCCTGACTAGATTACCTTTTAAAATAAAAGTGATATAGCATTGTTTTAGATCTCATTTGAAGAGAGGAACACATAAAATAATACATCCCAAGGTGATTAACTCGTTTCTTATCCAAGTTTTTAGATATGAAGCTCTTCTTGTTTAGGTAAGGTGAATTGCATATACCGAGGGTCCCACTTGTCATGCAAACCTTTTTATTTTATAGATAGAAATCTAAAGTGGATACTTGAAGGTTCTTAAGAACATCATCCGAGAGATATAAAGGTCATCTCCTAGCCTTGATTTGATAATGATTGCTTCAGAATGAGACCCAAGGGTTTATGTTCAGTTTTAAGTGTGCCACTTTATGTTTTTCAACTCCCTTTACTCGGCATAGCCTCGCTTCCAGAAGGCTTGTTCAGTACCCTGACGGGTTTACCTTAGTACCATGCAAGCATGGTCTCGCTGCCAGTAGGCCTGTTCAGTACCTCGACGGGTTTACTTGTACTTCCTGATACTTCCTTTTTATTATATTACTCAAAATATTTAGAATTATGTATATTGCTCATTGACAATTTTAGAGTATAAGGAAGGCAGGTGGTACGAGAGTGTTTTGAGAGTTATTAGGCACATAATTAATTATTTGCAATTATCCCAAGGGTGACATCATCCACATTCAACTTAAATATCAACTATTCAATGTATAATGAAACATCTCGGATAATGACTAAGAGGTTCCTCTAGTTAATCCTATTAGGGTTCTCATGAAAGTTCATTGTAGTTTTGCAAGGGTGGTCCACCACATGAGGTTTTCATCAATACCTCCAAGGAAAAAATTGTAAAGATGAACTTGGATAAAAACTTGTTTGAATCAACTAGGTTAGTATTTAACATAATGGTGTTACCACTTTTCAATGGATATTTTAATTAGCAATCACTTCTTCAAAATGATGAGGTAATAAGACAAGTGCACCCATTATCATATAGAGCTAAATGTGGAAATATCTTCTTAAATGATAGCAAGGATGATTCATTTAGGGTTGAGTGTAGAAATGTAGGAAGAAGGTGTACATGAGAGTAAAAACAATTCAACACAAGACTTAAATGATCCTTGATAGAAAGACATGAAAATATTATCCCATACCTCTAATTACCTGAAATGAAAACGATGTTAAGCACAGGACAAAGATCATATCACCTTGGCATCAATACCAGATAAGTAATGGTATCATAACAGATAGTACTGGAACATAATGGTACCAGAACATAATTCTATAGTACCGAAACAGAGTAAGGGGCATAAACAGAGTGACATGATGGATGATTTTTGCTCATTCATGATGACAACCACTTCACCAAGGAATTCAGTGATAATATACGAGGAGATGTATAAGAGGGCTTGCAAAATTTCATGGTAGGGAACATGCAATAATTGGGAGTAACCATATGTTTACTACATAATTAATCTAATTTCTTTAGTAAAATGAAAAATGTTGAATTTATATGTCTTAGTACTTAAATCTAGCAGCAAAACTTGAATATATGATTAGAACTACCAACACCTTGTTACCAGTACTGGATCACCTGGTGGTAGTGCTTTTGAAACTTTTGTAGGCTGCACCTTTGTAGAAGTTGTTGGTGTTTTCTGCAAACTGGAATTTGTAGGCTTCTCCTTGTGGCTGGCATACTTTGAGTATCAAGCTGTAGAATATGCTAGCAATAAATGTTGTTGCAGGAAGAAACATATGAATTTGTTTTGTTGAAATATCATGCTGGAAAAACACTGTTGTTGTTGCCACTTCCATTTTATTAGAAAAATAATAATCCTAACTACTATTGTCTCAGCAACCACTCCCCTATGCTTGAGGTTTTGCATGGCCTCATGCAAACAGTGTGAGACGCTAAAAGTCTGCTCAAAGGGCTGCGAACATCTGCTAAAAAAAAACCAATAAAATTAATTAAAACTAGTTTTTTATTCATGCTTAAAAACAAAACATTTAGGGAAAATGTCAAAAGTTGGATTATTAGCTATGAATAAAATAGTTTGGAATTAAAATTCAGTTTCAATTGCTATTAAAAAGATCACTTAATTAATCATCCTTGTGAAATAGTGGTCTTAAAATAGATAGGTAATGATAAAGCACAAATGCATCATTTTTAACAACTTAAGGAAAAAGAAGAAATTTGAAGAAATATGTCATGAAGCACTTCCTTAAGTGTTATCTTCCATTGACAAGGATGCCTTCTCCGATTTTGAAACCCTTCCAGTATTATGTGTGCATTCGGAGGATGAAGAGATTACCTTCTCATAGAATTCCAAACAAAATTATCATAACTTTTAGAAAGAAATCTACTATAGGAATGAAAGATCTTAAGCAGACTGCTTTATTAGCTTTTGACATTCCCATCTATGAAAAATATGAAAGATATGTTGTATTGCACTTGTGTGCAACCTTTATTTATTTATCTATCCTACTCTAATTGAACAAAAGAAAATGTTTTTCAGGTATAGGAATACTTCCAGTGAAGCCATGTGCGTAACAGGGTTAGAAATATATCCATACTCGATTTTAAAAGATAAATTTTAATGCATACTAGAGTATGAAGGATCAACTGCTTTGATGATGAGATCAAACAATAATGAAAAATAAAAGAGTGGTGTGACCTAATAACTAATTGAAACCATATTTCAATAGGATCACTATATTCTTGTTTCTCTTCTTCGTTTAGGTCACACTTAATGTCTTCCTCTACCATGCTATGGAGATTATTCTCTTCAAGATGATTGGTCTTTGGAGTACATACAGGATCTGTTGAGAGGCATCATAAGGACTCCTTAATATCAGGTTCCACTGGTTTCTCTCCATTGAATTCTATCCATTATTCTTTATTCTCCTCAACAAATTGACAAGAGGAATCCGACGGGACTTCTAAATCTTCCTGTGGAGAGACAACTAGATTATTGACTGTTGTGAAGATATACTCTTCCTGAGAGGCGGATATCCCAGCTGTTGCTAGAATGCGAGAATTTTCTTGGAGGAACATCCTTCAAGATCTTGATCATCCTTGAATTACTCTAGTTGGTTGATGATCCCTGTTTCACAACACAGATTAGTACTAGGGGGGTTCTTACAGCACCCCAAACATGATTTATCATTAAAGATCTAAATTTTAAAACTATTTGCAAAAACAAAACACACCAAAATTGAACTCCTTGCATTATTAGGACCCTATTGTCACCAGGTTATTTGTTCGCACAAGTTATCTCATCATAAATAAAACTAAATTTGCATAAAAGAAGGAAAAACACACTTGCATTAAAAGAAGAGAGGACAACCTAAATTTGGAGCAACCCCACCAAAGTGGATGCATGGGCTCTTCCCTCATGTCTTACCGTCTTCTCTCCGCCCTTAGTTCATCCATCAAACCAATCCAAAACTATTAAAGCAATATGATTCAAATACTACCTATTACCGTTTACAACTCTACGACAACAACGCCAAAATGTTGGTGCAATTATTTGCATAATATATTACCAAACATAAATTATCAACCAGGATTCATAATCAGTAGATTTGATGCACTATATGTGTCGATAACAGATAGGTTCCTATGTCTGTTTAGTATAGATTAGATAAGAAAACCAACACTAACAAAATACTTTGTTTTCAAAGATAACACTCTTCACACAATTCAAAAATTAGAAATCAAAACTTGCAATCATGCACTCAAAAGATTTTGCTCAGATAATGCCTTGCCCATTTACAAGCTCATGAAGTGGAAAGATGGACTTTGAATTAGTTATCTATAGCTGCTACTCTTAGCAATCAAATCTGGGCACACTTCAACAATACAACTCCAAACTTAGAAGAGAAAACTGATAACAAAATTTCTCAAGCAAACAATGAATTAAAAGGTTATTTCTTAGGTGACAAATATGCTCATTAGAGGCTCATGAAATGAAGAGATGAACTTATATCTTGCCTCCTATAGCAACTAATTCCAACAGTAAACTGTAATGAATTTTCTGCACACATTATTCAAAGGGAAATCACTCATAACTTAATCAATTCTGGAAGAAACTATTTGTCCCTGCATAGGAAACCCTAGGTATATTAAGATTCTCCATTTAATAGTCCATGTAGGGTGAATGATGGGATCTTAACTGCACACTTGAATTTCAAAATAATTTATGAAAGTCGCTATAAAGAACACAATTGCAGGAATGCAAAATTTTATAAATCTCTACAACTATCTCAACCTAAATTACTGTTTATGAAACTAAGTAAAATTACTAAAGATCTGGTGCACCATACTTATCAAACTTACAGTAATACAATCCCATTCACAATTTACTCAAAATATCTAACAAATTATACAGATCAAACACAATATATACACTTTATGAATTCATAGTTTAACTCAAACAAGAAATCAAAATAACAGGTACAAGACACACACAATTGAGTACCAGAATAAAACAGAGATGTACAGGAATATAAAGCTAAGATAGATTTCACGTTAAGCTTACCATATCAGAACGGTGGGCCCTTCTCGATTCCAACATGGAAGCTCTAAAAAGATAACAGACTAAAGCGTTCTAATCATACCCAAAAATTGCACAATAGATCATTCGTATTCCTTCAAATGGTAAATTGAATCAGCAACTCATTATCTCGTACATCAAAACAATATGCATCATTATGTTCATTACATCCATGTATCTCTGTGTATCTTATATCCTATACAACATCCCTTATAAAGAAGGTGAGCCGTTACTACCAAGAGCTAAGGATAATTATTAAATAGTTTTTGAAATATTATAATTGGCAATTCATATCGAATCTTTAGGGATGAACTTCATCCTCGTGACACGAAGTGCATGAGTGATGAAGTTGATCGTGATCTCGAAACTGATTTAGAGGCTTTGATCCAACTGATTTCTTGGAATCTCCAATTGCATACTCGTTCAACAAGTGATTTTTGAAAATAACGATTTGGTATCGCAGAATTTTACTTTTGTCATAAAACATATTGGTGGGAATGCTAACAAAGTTGTTGATGCATTGAGCAGGAGATGTTTAATTCTACAGGAATTTCATGTGAATACCTTGGGGTTTGAACACCTTAAGGAAATGAACAACGATGATCCAGATTTCAAGGAGGCATACAAAGCATGCGCGAATCCCGTGCTAAGAGATAGGAGTCAGTGGGTAGAGTATATGATTCAAGATGGATTTTTGTTCAAGGGCAATCAATTATGCATACCAAAATGTTCAATGAGGGACAACCTTTTGAAGGAAAAACATAGTGGAGGATTGGTTGGACATTTCAGCCATGATAAGACATTTCCATAGTTGAGAAGTTCATACTATTGGCCATGTTATCGCTCAGTTTGTAGTCTATGTCAGGTAGCTTAAAAGTAAAGGTCAAACTGGTGTAACAAGAGCTTCCCCACCCACTGTCACCTCGATGGGGGGCTCTTTCTATTCAGGGTGGCTAATCCCAAGGGAGATCTTTCTATTCAGTGTGGCTAATCCCAAGGGAGAGGTTCCTAGTAATCCGGGGTATTGAAAGGAAAAGGATCAAGAGATTAAGGCTCAAAAGGTCAAAAGTAGGTTTTCCCTTCACAGATTACTACCAAATGAAGGTATTCCACGCATCGTGCACCTTTTTACAGACACAAATAAAACTAAAATGTGCAACAAATGGGTTAGTACATCATAAATTAATGACTATCCTTATTATATATGAGCATATACAGGCAGTAATTATTGACTAAGTCAATGATTGCAAAATTACATATACCTATACTATCACTTGTCAATAAACACTGGAGATGATGTAACATTCAAAGCATATAATCAATCTTCAAATTATCATAAAATATCAACACTTGCTCATTCAATACAAGAGTGTTACGTCACTATACTAAAGGTGACGCCAACCTAGTTCTTCTAGGGTTAGTTTGATAGGTAAAGAAGTGGACGTTGTGCAAACTAGCTAACAACAATAACCTACATATCACGATTCATCATTTGATGACCTAGCCGCAACTTTTATACCACCAAAGATTTAAAATAGGCATGACATCATCATCAAATTAGGGTTAGTAAGACTAGGTTAGTAGGGTTTCAAATTTGAGAGTTTGTTGTTGTTTTAAAACAAAAGGCTCAACGTTGGATACTTAGACTAGTGCCTTAGGGTATACTGGAGTCAAGGAGCAAGTGCTAAGTCTCGAGAGGATCTAAATTTAAGGACAAGAAGGTTAGGGTTTCTAGTGCTGCAATGGCAGGCCACAAAGTCAAAACCCTAAGGAGGAGGCTCATTCTGTGTTGCTTAAGCAAGGCCTCATGCTCCTCTTTCTTTCCTTAAAACTCTTTGGCAAAACGGCTAGCATCAAAACATAAATCTAGGATGAAAGTGTTTAGAGGGCCAAGGATTTTTCAAACCTAAGAGTCAAAACCCTAGTGTAAAATCAATTAGGCCTAGGACGCCTTTCTTTCTTCAATTTATATTTCAAAACTAACTCTAAAAAAAGGAATTAGTGTAGCAATGGCTAGGCTATATTCTTTAATCAAATGGCTAAATAATTTTTCTATCATGGGGACATGAAGCAAGGACCTACTTGTGCTTGCTACCTAGGGTTTCCAATGATTGCTAAATAATAATAACAATGTAACCATAAACGTAAGATATTTAACCTACAACCATTCAATCAAAAAGTTTTGTATGAGAAATACACTTACAAATCAATGAAGAGCGACAACCTAGCTGTAAACCTTCCAAATGATAGAAACACCATAAACATAAAGATGATCCTCCACAAGTGTACCGCCTCAACTCCAAGAGCCAGCTACCAAGACAAAGACTAAAATTATCCTTCACAAGGAGAGTGAGTTGTGTTATCAAAATGAGAGGCAAATATCCTCTTTATATCATTCAAATGACCTTTAATTACAAAAAATAGGTCATTAAAACAATCCCATTGCCAACAATAGTTACATTATTTGTCACATTAAATGCCAAAATGTCATAATTATGAGCTAAAGGAGACGCCAGCTCTCTCGAGGGGACGGCCTTTTTGGGCAAGTTCAACATCCAATAGGCAAAACGATGGTGCTTCTAGGGCTTCTGCAAGCCGCCACACGTACAAATGATCCTAAAGACACCAGATGCTCCAAACATCCGCCTCGCTTCGGGTGGCATCCTCATTCATCAAAAGCCATCATCTCATCCGCAATGGGTGATCCTTAGGCCCATCTCAAAGTGTCCGGTAAGGATGCCCTTCGTCTTTCGTAAGGGCTCATCATGACGTTGTCCTTCTTCTTCCATCCAACAACCATCCGATGGGATCTTTTAGCCCCATGGAGGTCCTAACTAATCATATCCCCACCTGTACCTGTCCATCGATACCCGTCCACGTATGGTCCTCAAGACATCAAAGACCACGCCTCCATGGGCCCATCACCCCTCTGATCATAGTAATGCAAATCATATTTCACCACAGTTATCAACACATGCATGAAATCTAACATATCATCTAAGAGCTCAAAAGACATTACATAATGATTCACTTCATACAAAGTTGAAGAAACCTATTTAATAACCTATTGGGCTAATACCCACAAGATAAGGAAAGTTTCCTTAGAAGATCATTCAAGCCATGTTTTATGAGGTGATATGGTTAGGGATGTCCAAATGGCTAGTAAGACCAAGGCAACGTGTGTTGTCCGTGGGTGCCTTTGTAGGAAGCTTACCGTACTCATCATGGATGCAATTTTTCCAAACCCTATTGCCTTTTATCTTTCTTTATTTATTTTTCTTTTTTTACTCTGTTGTCCGAATTGTAGGACACGCCTTGGCTTGGTGACCAGAGCAGACAGCGTTACCCACCTGCATTCAGAAATGATAAGGCCGCTCATGATGAGACCCTTCCTAATATGTAACCAAAGGTCACCGCTCGGCATGGTGACTAGATAGGCAATGTCACAACAGCTGATACCTATGTGAACATAATGGGCCATGATGAGGCCTCCATCCTCTGGTTAGGTCTTGTTTTATTATTTTTCCTTAGGTCCCTTTAGTTCTTATCTAGGCTTTTATTCCTTCTCGGGGATCCCCTTGGCCAAGCATCTCTAGGTTTTATTTCTATGGCTTTTATCTCTTACTACCGCCACTTCACCTTTAGCCCCTTCTTCCCACAAGACAAAGTGTAACCTCAAAGGTCATCCTAATGGTCGGACTAGGGAATGATAGATGTGCTGGGTATAAGATGTAAAATGATAAAATGGTGGATTTTGACGATGGTTTCCAATCCCCCTTGGTGGCTAACCAAAACCCATGAATATCAAATTATGATCCATGTGGATATTGGGGGCCACCCACCTTTTTCCAAATGGCTCAAAACAGCTCTCTGGCCATTTTGGCAATTTATCATTTTTAGCAGTTTTAACTTTCGGTGCTATTTTGAGGGCCTAAAGGAAGTTTTTTTGAGATCGAGGTTCTCAATGATATTTGAAGGCATAATTGAGCCCCAAAATGACCCTCGACGATACCTTCAACGAAGCTATCACACGCCTAAAACGGAGATCGTGATGCAAAAGTTGCGTAATCGAAGTTGATGCACCAACTTACCCAAACGGGCCCACATGACTTTTGGCGCCATCTTCCTAGGGCTAGGCTTTGATGCTCAAGACTTTGGCATTCCCGGGACATTGTAAAAGGCCTCCGTGAGCCTCATTAAATCCCATCTTCATGTAATGCTAGTAGTCACACATCTCTTCTCGAGATAAGATGCCACCATTCTAGCGAAGCGTGATCAGATTTTTCTACCAGACATTTCTTTCATTAATAGAAATCGTAATATCAGATCTCCGTTTATGGTTGCATCTCTCGATATATTTCTGTTATAGACATCGATATACGCGACATTCTCGCGTATTTCTTTATTATATCTCCACTCTCATTTCTGCGTGCCGAAAATAATCCGGATCACTAAGTCACCCCATCAATCACTCTGACAATGGTCAAGTGGATTAGTGTAAGATCCAAGAAGTCATCAGAAATGAAAGGAACCTAATGCATATATAAGAGGGTTATAACGATCAAATATGACACATACCATGATACCTTGGACCAATTACCTCATGGAGCAAGAGTCCTCTCCGATGTAAGTCCAAGCCGGTGGTGATGGAAGTTGCTGCTGCTGACAGGACAAATCTGCCGAAGAAGAAGAAAGATGGGCCCTCCAGGGCCATGCTCAGGTCAATCCTGCTCTCGGTACTTCATGTCTAGGACCTGCGAGCCTCGAGACATGATCTCCTAGTTATCCCTAGATATCGCGGATAACATGCCAGGTCTGAAAAAAGAAGTGACAAAGTTTGTGAACAAATGCAGAATCTACCAACATGTAAAAAGAAAAAGACAGAACACTGGATTGTATCAACCATTGCCAATACCAGAGAAGCCTTGGGATGCAATAAGCATGGATTTTGTGATAGGATGGCCAAGAATGCAAAGAGGATGTGATTCCATATTTGTGTTGGTGGATATATTTTCAAATATGGCACACTTTATCCCATGCCAAAAGACCAGTGATGCAACACATGTTGCAAATCTGTTTTTCAAGAAAGTTGTGAGACTTCACAGCCTACCTAGAAGCATCGTCTCGGACAGAGACAAAAAATTTGTTGGTCATTTTTGGAGAACACTGTGGAAGAAGTTGGGGATGGATCTTTCCTTTAGCTCAGCCTATTATCCTCAGATAGATGGACAGACTGAGGTGGTAAATAGAAGTTCAGGAAACTTGTTAAGGAGTCTGGTGATTGAGCATCATAACTAGTGGGATCAAATTCTTCCACAAGCAGAATTTGCATACAACGACTCGCCAAACAGAAGCATTGGAAATAGCCCATTCCAAATACTGTATGGAATGCAATCGAGGGGAGAATATGAGTTGAGATACTTAGAACATAATGAGATCAGAAGCGCTGGAGCAGAAGATTTTGTTGCAGAAATGCAAAAAATCCATAGCTAGATCAGAGGACAGTTGCAGAGCTCTAGCCAAGAATACAAGCGCAGAGTTGATCAACATCGCAAAGAACTTCAATTTGAAGTAGGAGATCAGGTTTTGGCACATCTCCAGAAAGAAAGGTTCCCTAGGGGAACATATAACAAGTTGAAGATGAAGAAGATAGGGCCATGTAAGATATTAAGGAAGTTTGGTGGAAACGCCTATGAGATTGAGCTTCGAGATGATGTGGGAATATCACCCATATTCAACGTTTCAGACGTGTACCCTTACAGGGAATATGACTCAGAGGGATCATAATTTCAAGAGAAGATTCAGTGGGAGAAACAAATGCCTATAGCAGAAAAACCACATATGGAGAAGATCATTGATCATAGGATTAGCAAGAAGACTAGGAGGAAGACCCATCTTGAATATCTGGTCAAGTGGAAGAGACACCCAATAGAAGATGTCAGTTGGGAAAATGAAGTTGATATCCAGAAGCATGGAAAGTCAGTGCAGGAGCTCATGGAAAGGATTCCATGAATTTTTGTTCAGGGGGAGCATGATGTAGGAGCATCGTCAGCAAGCACACATGGTAGGACAACTCGATGCTTGGGAATCATTTCGGAATCTCAAACGTTGGGAGTTATTGTGAATATTTTGGAGCTGATTAGAAAAATGGAAGACGTTCAAACGCTTGGGGGCAGATGATCACGAGTGATCTGGGAGTTTCACTTCGAGTCTTGAATGTAACTGAACTTAGGTAGCAGTTAGAGTTTTTTTTAGTTTTCCGAGTAGACGAGTAGTCCGGGGGAACCTTAAGGACCCTCTGAGATAAATAGAGGTTTTGTATGCCCAAATGAGGCTACTGCGAGTTAGTAGGAGTTTTCTGAGTTTTGAGTTATTGTTTTGATATTAGTTGTAGCCATTTACTTTTGAATGAATATGACAACGGAAATTTGACTCAAATGCATAGCATTGTTACTGTTTGTAATTCTTTGTTATTGTGTTTTCATAAATGAATGAATTTCATTATGAATGGATGAAACTGTGAATGTTAGTAGAAGTTTCAGTTGTTTCTCTTTTGTTGAGTGAGTGCAAGGTGTGCACATAGAACACAAGGAGTGTGTGAGGGGATCTGTTTTGATTTCGAAGCTCAGAAGAGATAGAATGAAACCTTCCCTTTGTAAGGAGTGCAAAGCAACTGCTACAAGGTGTGCGCAGTCACCCACAAGAACCAAGTCTTGAGTAATAATTTGTTGCAAGGAGTGCACAGATTTGGAATTCAGCTAAGTGTTGAAAGGACTCCATAAGAGTCAAAGCCATGAAATGAAAAATCCCAACTTGATCACAGTCGTTGATCCAAGGAAAGATATGGGTCGTTGATCTAGTGCCATCACAATTTCTGATATCAGGAGAATGGAGGTAAGGAGACTCCCAAAGTCGCGAAACGCGAAATCGCAAATAGATATGAGCTGTTGGATCATGGGGAGTCGTGAGTCGTCGATCTGATGCTCGCAAATATCAAAAAATTGGGGATTGAGATAACAAAGGTGAACCAACCTCCAAAGTCGCGAAACGCAAAATCGCGACTTGGTCGTAGCCGTCAATTGAGGGAAGATCATGGACTGTAGATCTAATCATATCGGGAATTATCGATATGCNCATGACGCACTTGAGAGTTGAGCCCCAGGTCATGAATGAAGGTCACATTGAGGGAAGATAAGGGAGGGGCCAGTACACGCTAGGCTCCTGTCGAGGTTTCAGAGGTTGGGGGAATCGAGGTGATTCACATGCAAAGACCCGACACACGAAATCATGAAACGCCTTTTGGTTTAGGCTCGTGGTCGCGTGAGAGAAGCTTGCGCATGGTGCTTGTTCGCACGATGGAGTTTCATGAAAAGTACTTGTTGGCATTTCTTGAAGATTCCAGTAGGGAATTGAAGAGATTCTCTAGCTCGGAGATTGAGAAGATCTGGAGACCGAGAGGTCAGCATACCTTGTTGAGGTGGGGCACTGCATCACCATGCCATGTCTAGCCTAAAAAGTTGTTAAATTGTCAAACATATGTAATAATAACTGAGAAAAACCCTAGTGTTGGAGAAACTCTAACAAATGGTTTTTTGGTCGACAGAATGATAGTGTAGGGGCCCCACTAGTTGAAAATCAGTGCTCCAGATCCAATGCAATTGACGTTTCATGCATTCGGGTCCCGATTTTAGTTTTATCCCGAGTTGCAACTCTCCTGTTCAAGTCATTCAAGGACATGTGGCCAATTTGGTCCATGGGCATAAAATCCAAACCAAGCAACATAAGGGAGTTTCATAAACTCTCGCAAGTCTGTTTGGCCAAGTCCCATGTGACTACACTAGCCAAATGCATGACACAGTGTTCTTGAAAATCGACCTCCTCTTCAGAAATTGCACTATGCCTCATTGACAAAAACCCTAGTGCAAAAGATACTCCAACAAATGGTTTTTTGGTCGACAAAATGATAACGTAGGGGCCCCACTAGTTGAAACTTGGTGCTCTGGATCCAATGCAACTGACGGTTCATTCATTTGAGTCTCGGTTTGAGTTTTATCGTGAGTTGCAACTCGCCTCCTCAAGTCATTCAGGGACATGTGGCCAATTTGGTCTAAGGGAATAAAATCCAAACTTAGCAGCATAACGGAGTTTTGTAAGCTCCCACAAGTTTGTTTGGCTAAGGCATAAAATCCTTAGCTTACCATGGCTCTTGTGATATTGGTTTTTATAAAGTAAGACCAATGACCCTTGTCAAATCCCTTACATTTGATATTGTTCTCATGTCAAGATTTCTATCATGACTTTTCAACCTCCTTATGATACCATGCTAAGAATTGGTCCCCCTCTAATCACATGAGTTATGCCAGTTGATCCTACATTGATTATTCCACAATCATCTTGGAAGCTTAGGAAATAAATTATCTTGGGAACTGATGGACGCGTAACCCTTTATGAATATTCCATAATACCGAGTGTGAGCTATGGTAGACCATAAGATGTGGACATTGGTCAAAGATTCTAGGTGGACAATTATGGATATTTTGGTTGGATCAACTAGTACACCATATCTGCAGATAATGTGACCCAAAAATACACCAAAAGGAGTGAATAAGATGCATTTCTTCAAGTTAAGGGAGATCTACAATTATGGTTAAATATACTAATGGTGTGCAATTCCTTCCATGCTCAACATGGAGTTGACACGTGGCATGGATTTTTTCAAGTTAAGGGAGATCCTTTGAACATCAGTCGAAAAATTACAATGTGGTTGTTCAATAGGTTGTATATGGTCTATTCATCTAAGTACAATTCTAGAAATATGTGTGTATAATCTCTAAATGCAGTGACCGCTATCATGGAAAATGTTACTAGCGCATTATTCAATATGAACAACATCATGTTATAGAAAAAGTGGTCTTATTTTTGTCCTCCTTTGTGATTCCTACTTGATGGTGTTCCAAGAAGACATCAATGAAATAGTAAGTCTCTTTCCATTCTACCTAGTCTAGGACTTCATCATTTAAAGGGGTAGAGAATGGACCATGAACAAAAGAATCATTCGACCCTTTAATTCAAAACATACTCTGATACCACCCATATTCAAATTCTTCTACTAGGAAAATTAATATTATTGCGAGCATTTTTTCAATCTCCTCTTTTACTTTCTCCTTAATCTGGGGATTAAATCTATAGGGTCTCCTATTGATAGGATTGGCATCTAGTTTCATATCTATCCTCATTTTTCCCAAATCTCATTTAATCCCCTTCATCTTAGTAAATATTTGTGGGAATAAATAATCATATTCTCTAAATAATTCCACAAACTTAGATACTATCGCATCGTTCCAGTAGTCCCCCATGGATTCCAGCCTAGGTTAGTCCTCTATGCTAATATTCAATTTTTTTACCTTCATGGTTTGTGAGTATATCTCCCTTCTAGATGGTATGTTTTCTCTTTCACTATCCTTTTCCTTTTGTGATTATCGTTTCATTTCATATGTTGTAATATTAGATATATAACAAAGAAATTAATTATTGCATGAAATAAATAATAATTTTTCATTCTAAATGTTCTTTTTTGCAGAACAAGGATCTTCCAGAAGATTTGGATGATCCTCATCAAATATATCTAGATCACGTTGGGTCCAATGTTGAGATGGCATATAATGCTCGTGATGACACAGGTACAAATGAAAGTGAGGCTGATGCCGATGCAGATGATGATGATGATGATGATCATGATGAGGCAGTTGCTGGTAGCATCCAATGACATTCATGATCATATAGACTGCATCATAGATCATTTTTTATATATTTTTATAATGCCTCTTTTCATGGTTACTATCATATGTATCATTTTCACGACCTCCAGTACCATATTATTGAGTTGTATCATTTTGAATTATATCATTTGGACATGACATATAATATTGACTTGTATCATTTTGTCTTACATAATTTATCATTTTTATTTATATCATTTGTACATGATGTATCATTTTGACTTATGTCAATTGTTGGACATGTATCATTTTCACATGTTATTGTTCTACTGGCATATTTGACTTTCACTTGTTTTAGTTATATATGATGATGATCTTATTAGTATTGACTCGTCAATTTTTATAAATTGAAAGTGGTTGATGATTTTTGGATGCATATTTATTACGCATGATGGTTTTGATTTACTACTCATGATGGATGTTTTCAAATTCACTTAAATTATAGATATTTGACTCACTTGTTTTAATTATAGATGATGATCATGTTATAACAATTACCTTGTTATTTTATATATATTGGATGTTGTAGATTCTATTTTGATGGAGTTTTAATAATTATAATGATTTTGTTGATTTGTATGGATGTTTGTTTCCTTAAAAATTCTTTATAAATGTTATCCTATAAAATATTTCAAATGCATTTATATGAATTACTGTATAATCATATAAGTTATTTAAGAGACATGATATATTTAACTAATTAAATTGAAATAAAACATATTAAATTAATAACTGTAAGCAAAACAAGAAGCAAAAAAGGAAGCAACAATGGAAGCCAAATTGGAAGCAAAATTGGAAGCCACACCAGAAGCAAAATTGGAAGCCAAACCAAAAGCAAAACTAGAGGCAAAATTAGAAGCCAAATAGGAAGCAAAACTAGAAGAAAAACTAGACATAAAACTAGAATCCAAACGAGAAGCCAAAATGGAAGAAAAATTGGAAGCCATATCAAAAGAAAAACTAGACATAAAACTGGAAGCCAAACCAAAATCCAAATCGCAAGCAAAATTGAAAGGCATATAAGAAGCAACAATGGAAGCCAAATTGGAAGCCACACCAGAAGAAAAACTGGAATAAAAATAAGAAGCAAAACTGGAAGCAAAAGTAGAAGAAAAATTAGACGTAACACTAGAAGCAAAATTGGAAGCCATATCAAAAGCAAAACTAGAAGTAAAACTCAAATCCAAACAAGAAGCCAAACTCGAAGAAAAATTGGAAGCTATATCAGTAGAAAAACTGGAAGCAACACCTAGCGCAAATCATTTCCGATGCTAATCCTGACGCTAAACCTGGTGCTAATTCCGACACAATTATAAACACTCATGTTTGCACCCATTTTTGCACCAGAAAAGGTGTCCAATTCGTGAAATGAAAGACACTAAATTCCATTTCTGTTTTAGGTGCTAATTGTTTGCTCTATTGTATTGAACTCACTCATGGATGGATATTCCTCGTCATGATGTTTCCGGTGATAGGTGGTATGCCACATAGTTCCTCATAGTTGAGGAGTTATGTCCTTGTGAAGTTAGAAGCCCCAAAGAATGGTCAAGAAGCCCCTAGTTGGTTAGAAGTCTTTAATGAAAGGGTAAAGTGGTTGTAAAAATAAAGTCTAGAAGCCCCTAAGATCGAGGAAAGAGGTTACCGAGAAAAATTATAAATACACCTCAAGAAGTCATTCACATGGACATTCACTCACTCATTCTATTGAATATATTCTAGTTAACTAGTGAACTATTTGGCAAGTTAGTGACGGTGAAATATAAGGTAGAGACAAGTGAGGAGTGTGGGAGTTTCAGGGTTGCAGTGAAGAGGGAAAATATCTAAGGAAACCCTTGTTTAGTTGATCCCCGCGGGTCATACTACTAGTGTCTCATGAGCCATCCCTGTGGGTTGCTTAGGGATCTTCGCATGAGGCTCAACGTGACAGGATGTCTTAGTCCCATGAGGAAAAGACAGATTTGGGGGTAATTCTTGTACCAGGTCCCTAAGAACAGAAGTAAGCTTACAGGTCATATCTACTGATTATCAGGTCAGCTACAGAGGTATTGGTATGCTTATGTGTTTGTTATGAATATTATACTTGGTTATGGTATGGTACATGCTTAAGGTATGTTTGGTTTGACACATGATTGAGGTACATATTGGCTACATGGTTGATTGAAGTATATTTTTGTATCTAGTTATGACATGATTATTATGGTTCATCTTTGATATGTGGATGTATGGTTGATGATGGTGGCATATGCGTGAGGCACATGCTTTGGTTCTTTGAGGAACTTCATTGATGACATGGTGTCGCTATATACATGATTGATGCTATGGTATATGGTACTGGTTTTATATGTGATTAATGTTCTAGTACATGGTACATGATTGGCTACTCATCATTGATTTTTCTGTATCTACATTTGGCATATCTTATGGTACATGATTGATGCATGTTATACTACATTTGTTGGTACACAGTTGTTGCATGGTATGGTACAAGTTTTAGTATAGCAGGTTGATGGTACAATGACAATTGCAGGTTGGTGGTACAATGACAGTGACAGGTTGATAGATTGCAGGTTGATGTGATAGAGACAGTGACACTGACAATGGCAGTGACATATGTAGTGATAGTGACAGTGACAGTGG
>SNQJ01S0093343.1:80428-95058 GCA_010110895.2 Picea sitchensis
TGTTTCCTTAAAAATTCTTTATAAATGTTATCCTATAAAATATTTCAAATGCATTTATATGAATTACTGTATAATCATATAAGTTATTTAAGAGACATGATATATTTAACTAATTAAATTGAAATAAAACATATTAAATTAATAACTGTAAGCAAAACAAGAAGCAAAAAAGGAAGCAACAATGGAAGCCAAATTGGAAGCAAAATTGGAAGCCACACCAGAAGCAAAATTGGAAGCCAAACCAAAAGCAAAACTAGAGGCAAAATTAGAAGCCAAATAGGAAGCAAAACTAGAAGAAAAACTAGACATAAAACTAGAATCCAAACGAGAAGCCAAAATGGAAGAAAAATTGGAAGCCATATCAAAAGAAAAACTAGACATAAAACTGGAAGCCAAACCAAAATCCAAATCGCAAGCAAAATTGAAAGGCATATAAGAAGCAACAATGGAAGCCAAATTGGAAGCCACACCAGAAGAAAAACTGGAATAAAAATAAGAAGCAAAACTGGAAGCAAAAGTAGAAGAAAAATTAGACGTAACACTAGAAGCAAAATTGGAAGCCATATCAAAAGCAAAACTAGAAGTAAAACTCAAATCCAAACAAGAAGCCAAACTCGAAGAAAAATTGGAAGCTATATCAGTAGAAAAACTGGAAGCAACACCTAGCGCAAATCATTTCCGATGCTAATCCTGACGCTAAACCTGGTGCTAATTCCGACACAATTATAAACACTCATGTTTGCACCCATTTTTG
Organism: Picea sitchensis; assembly: GCA_010110895.2. Classification (NCBI taxonomy): domain Eukaryota; kingdom Viridiplantae; phylum Streptophyta; class Pinopsida; order Pinales; family Pinaceae; genus Picea; species Picea sitchensis. Next base: position 81,183 of record SNQJ01S0093343.1, read on the forward strand.
CACCAGAAAAGGTGTCCAATTCGTGAAATGAAAGACACTAAATTCCATTTCTGTTTTAGGTGCTAATTGTTTGCTCTATTGTATTGAACTCACTCATGGATGGATATTCCTCGTCATGATGTTTCCGGTGATAGGTGGTATGCCACATAGTTCCTCATAGTTGAGGAGTTATGTCCTTGTGAAGTTAGAAGCCCCAAAGAATGGTCAAGAAGCCCCTAGTTGGTTAGAAGTCTTTAATGAAAGGGTAAAGTGGTTGTAAAAATAAAGTCTAGAAGCCCCTAAGATCGAGGAAAGAGGTTACCGAGAAAAATTATAAATACACCTCAAGAAGTCATTCACATGGACATTCACTCACTCATTCTATTGAATATATTCTAGTTAACTAGTGAACTATTTGGCAAGTTAGTGACGGTGAAATATAAGGTAGAGACAAGTGAGGAGTGTGGGAGTTTCAGGGTTGCAGTGAAGAGGGAAAATATCTAAGGAAACCCTTGTTTAGTTGATCCCCGCGGGTCATACTACTAGTGTCTCATGAGCCATCCCTGTGGGTTGCTTAGGGATCTTCGCATGAGGCTCAACGTGACAGGATGTCTTAGTCCCATGAGGAAAAGACAGATTTGGGGGTAATTCTTGTACCAGGTCCCTAAGAACAGAAGTAAGCTTACAGGTCATATCTACTGATTATCAGGTCAGCTACAGAGGTATTGGTATGCTTATGTGTTTGTTATGAATATTATACTTGGTTATGGTATGGTACATGCTTAAGGTATGTTTGGTTTGACACATGATTGAGGTACATATTGGCTACATGGTTGATTGAAGTATATTTTTGTATCTAGTTATGACATGATTATTATGGTTCATCTTTGATATGTGGATGTATGGTTGATGATGGTGGCATATGCGTGAGGCACATGCTTTGGTTCTTTGAGGAACTTCATTGATGACATGGTGTCGCTATATACATGATTGATGCTATGGTATATGGTACTGGTTTTATATGTGATTAATGTTCTAGTACATGGTACATGATTGGCTACTCATCATTGATTTTTCTGTATCTACATTTGGCATATCTTATGGTACATGATTGATGCATGTTATACTACATTTGTTGGTACACAGTTGTTGCATGGTATGGTACAAGTTTTAGTATAGCAGGTTGATGGTACAATGACAATTGCAGGTTGGTGGTACAATGACAGTGACAGGTTGATAGATTGCAGGTTGATGTGATAGAGACAGTGACACTGACAATGGCAGTGACATATGTAGTGATAGTGACAGTGACAGTGGCAATGACAATGAAAATGGTAGTGACAGTTGGTCTACATTTATATTTCAGGGCGGCAAGATGGGGAAAGGAAAGGGGGTTATAACCTCTTTCCGGTTGGTTCTAGAGAACACAGGGAGTTGGAGATTCCTTCAGATTGGAGCCTAAGAATCAGGGGATTGTATCCTCCTTCTAGTTGGAGATAGAGAATTCAGGGAATTGTAGCTTCCTTCAAGTTGGAGCCTATAAATAGGGATTTGTTGCCTCCTTCCAGTTGTAGTTGGATAATTTGGAAGTTGGTGCTTCCAATGAATGCAATCTTTGATATATAAGAAAACATTTTCTGGTTTTCTCCCATCTGGGTTTCCACGTAAATTCGGGTGTACTATGTATTTAATATGATGTTGTTGATGTGATGATGTTCATGCTTATATGATTATGATACATTGATAATATACTACTAATAAAGTTGACGTTTATATTTGTGGTTAAAGATGGTAAAAGTGCTCATATTGATTCACCCCCCGCCCCCATCTCAGTATTCCAATAGTACTAAGCCTTTTAGGTGGAAACTAAGGAAAGTAAACCCTCTCTTACTACCTATAATTGAGAAGGAAGTGAGGAAATTACTAGATTATTGAATCATTATCCCCCTCAAGTATTCTGAATGGGTAGAAAATTTTGTTCCAGTCAAGAAGAAGAGTGGAGAGATAAGGCTATGTGTGGATTTAAAAAATCTAAATAAATTCTCATTAAAGATAACTACCCTCTACCAAATATGGATCACATACTGCAAAAATTAGTAGGAGAAAATAGAATCTCTATGATGGATGGTTTCTCAAGATACAACCAGGTGGCAATGCATCTTGAAGATAGGGATAATACATCCTTCACAACCCCATGGGGAACTTTCATGTATGATAAGATTCTTTTTGGTTTGATTAATGCAAGAGCTGCATTTCAGCGAGCCATGGACATAGATTTTGTGGGTGAAAAGGACAAATTTATTGTTATATACCTAGAAGACATGATTGTTTTTCCAAACACAGATGAAGATCACATCAAACATCTAAGGAGGACCTTTTTGCAATACATAAACTTTATCCTGTCATTAAATGCTGAGAAGTTGTATTTTTCTATGATAGAAGGAAATCTCCTTGACCATATAATATCCAAAGAAAGTTTGAATATAGATCTAGAAAGGGTAGAGGCCATCAAGCAAATCGTTCTTCCTAGAAACAAAAAAGAAGTACAACCATTCCTAGGTAGAATCAATTTTCTAAGGAGGTTTGTCCCAAATTTTGTTGAATCGGTAAAGCATATCACAGACATGTTGAGGAAAGACCATGAAGTGAAATGGACTATTGAGGCTAAAGAAACATTTTAGAAAATCAAGGAGGCATTGGAAGACTCTCCAGTGCTATTTAGACCAAACTATGATGAGGATTTCTTTATCTTTTCTTTTGCTTCAAGGCATACCATAGTTGTTGTCTTGTTGAAGAAAAATGAAGAAAATCAAGAGCATACTATAGCCTTGTTTGATAGATATTTAAGAGATGTTGAACTGAGATATCGAAACCTAGAGAAGAAAGCATATTCCTTAGTCAAGGCATTGAAAGCATTCAAAGATTACATATTGCACTCAAAAACATTTGCTTATGTACCTACCAGTGCTATCAAGGACATCCTCACACAACCTAATAGTGAAGGAAGAAGGTGTAAATGGATTGTCAAACTACAGGAATATGATTTAGAGATAATTCTCACAAAGTTGATAAAGGAGCAAGGACTTGCCAAATTGCTAGTTGAATTTAATTGCAAGTCCCTTGACATGAATTCCCTGTCTGTAATCATCATGGAAAAAAAACTAGAAGAAGATGAAACACAAGAACCATCTTTGAAGGTAAGCCCCAAATTTTCTCAGTGTGATTGGTACAAGGATGTAATTTTTTACCTTCATAATTTAAGTTTCCCACCAGCATGGGACAAGGCTAAGGCTATGTCTATTAAACTCAAAGCTATGAAGTATTACATTATAGGAGAAAATCTATTTTGGAAGGATCCATGAGAAATATTGTTGAATTTCCTTACTGAAGAATAAATTGAAGGTATTATCACTAAGTTTCACAAAGGGATATGTGGAGGCCAGCATGCCTGAAGAGCCACTACATACAAGATCCTTAGGGTTGGTTACTATTGGCCTTCATTATTTTCTTATGTTAATTGCATGGTCAAAGTCTGTGTATAATGTCAAATGTTTGCAGGAAAGAATAAGTTGCAACCTCTCCCACTCGGACCTATCAAAGAAAAGACACCTTTCCAACAATGGGGATTGGATTTCATTGGTGAAATAAATCTAAATTCAAGTGGGCACCATAAATGGATTTTAACAGACACAAGTTACTTCACCATAAATTAATGGGCACCATAAATAAATTTTCTTTATGTTCCTTCTCTTGTATTTTTAATTTTAATTCATTCACCATTTGTTACACAAGAAAGTTGGGTTCTAACATTGTAAGCTATTGATCAATTGTGTTTCACCTATCGGATCAGTTTTGAGGTCAACAATTCATAGTAGACCACATGGGTATGTTGTCACTGTTGGAGATGATGTTAGTACTAGATTTGATTTGGTCACTAATATGCATGTTGATAAAGGTTATGAGGTCGAATTTCGACAAGATATAGGATAGATGCAAGCTTGGAAATATCCTGGACCAAAAAGAGCTAGAAGACGTTCACGCACCTTAGAGAAATGAAAAAACAAAAATCCCTAAGGGCCCAAGGCTAAGTTTTAAGTTCCTGATCATTTATCAGGAGCTTAAAAAATGCTAATCACGATCCAAATGGGCTTAAGTCCTTTTCAAAAATGGTTTATATCATGTGAATGAGGCTTAAGAACCAAGCGCTAGTGAATATGCGGGGTCCGATCATCCAACGCTTGCAAGAGATTCTGATCTACGGTGGGAAGTTGATGTCGCATCCTGAAAGTGCATGAGAGTTAACATGCATAAGGGGTGCAACAACGATTTTAAGAGCCATGTGTTGAGAGTTGAATGGTGTCTCTTGACAAGGATACAGAAAGTAAAATCACTCCCCTTAGGTTGTGATAGTGGTATAATGATTTTTTCAAGTCGCTTATCCGCCCACTCAACACACACATTCCCATCCACTCAGCATTACGTGGAACCAACGTAGCAGTCGACCTAGAAAACTGAGGAAATCAGAGATAGATTGGCATGCCAGTAGGACACTCCTCAGATTTATTTTGAGGTTATCTCGTGTATAAAGAGGACCCACTGGGAATTTTGGTCACCATATCAAACTCAGCTACACATAGGCCAAACCTAGAGCCACATCAACTTTGACAATGACTAGTATGAAGTTGTCACATGTTCGTGGGACCATGATGAAATTATCATGACATCACCTAAAGCTTCAATATTTTTGGATTTGATTAAAAAATCAATCTAAATCAAAAGGTCTACACATGGTAGTCTAAAAGGAAAATAAAATTATAATCTTTCAAGACAATCTTCAAGGATCTCATCGTTCTTCGATTACCTCCCCCTTGGGAAGGAGATGGGGATTTTCTTTCTCACCAAAGGTATTTAGAGTTCTTGGAGAACAAAAGGAACGATGATGAATGGTTTGAAAGGTTTTCTAGAGTCTTTCTAGGAAGGGATATCATGGATATGCTCATGGGGGACTTCAAGATTTTCCATATGTTGAAACGGGTTTTCGAGCATTTGAATCAACCATCATATGAGAGATACACCAACTAGGATGAGATGGTTAGAAATGTGAAAAAGACAGATTATACCATAGGAAATCCATGGCATTATATGTGTCAATTTATCAAACTTTTTCCACGGAGTAAATGGAAAGCGAGTGGTGCTAGGCGGGCCCAGTAAGAGTTAGTTACTGAAGGAATATTTTTTGTCAAAATTTTTCCACTTGTAAACATTTTGTAAGTAGTGAGAATAGTGGTTTTATGAAAATCTAGACACAGTAAGCGGTTTCAAGAAGCATTTTTGTACAAGAGCGTGAGGATAAAAGGAAGATAATGTTCATTTTGTAGAGGTAGACACTTTGGGGAATTTAAGAGTTTCTTATAATCAGAGTTGTTTGATTGCCATCCTTAAACACATAAAAACAATTAAGGCCACTTGCTTCATGAGATTCATCCCCTACAATATGTTTCAGTTTGTAATTTTTTTTTTGTGCATGTGCTCTTGTAAAATCCACCCCTCTCATTTTGGCTTCTTGTACCAAATTTTCATTAATAAAACCTCAAGTAGCAAATTATATGGCATGTTCAGTGTAACTATGTGTTATATGATTATGATACTAAAGTGACTTCCTCTTAACAAATGACCACTTCTTTTCATTTCTTCATATGTTTAATGATGTGTAGAGGGATCCTCAATGGATTTAAATATTTGAAGATGTTATCTATTTGAAGCATGTTTTAACGATCGATTATATTTTTTAGAACTATTGAATTCTTAAGTGCTCAACATGTCATTCTTTTCCATAAGCTATGAGAATCATTCTTTGCAGTGTATTATACATTTATCTTGTATTTCCTCTAATTCACCATTTCACTCATCTTTTAAACATGGACACCTGAAACACTCGTGGACATATGCCTATTGTAGCTTAAGGTTTTAAATATCTAGATTGAAACTATTTGAGGGCCAAGAGTTCTATAAGAGAGAGAGAAAAAAACTTACCCATTTTTGCATAATTTTATTTGAGTGGAAGCATGGATTTAATATTCACTATGAGTCTTAGCCCTGGGGTGCCTTTTCATTGTTCCATTGACAACCTGGAACATTTCAGAGGATAATATATGATAGAAAATAACCAGTGGTGGAACATTCTTTCTAGGCAATATCCTCATGTCCTGGTTCAACAAGAAGCAATCATCAATCTCTCTATCTATAGCAGAATCAAAATACATCATGGAAACAACTTACTATACACAAGTGCTCTAGATGAAACAAACATTGAAGGAAATTCAGGTAGAATATGATCATCCCATATAAATTCTATATGACAATATCATTTCAATAAAAATTTCAAAGAATCCAATCATGCATTCAAAGAAAAAATACATTCCAATCAAATATCATTTCTTGAGAGAGAAAGTCACAAAATAGAGTGTCAAGCTGGAATATATTCACACAAAGGAACAGGTCATTGATATCTTTACAAAACCTCTTCCTCAAGAAGTCTTTGAGTACCTCAGACAGAAATTGGAGGTGGTACCTATGTCATCCAATCACTTAAGTTCTACAAGAGGAGCACACGCTCGGAAAGAGAGAAGGGAACAAGCTCAGGGACCAGTAAAAAGACAAGAAGATTGTCGGTTGCAGAGAATAAAATTAAGATTACAATGTAAGGGGGAGAAAACCCCTTTTCCATTGATGTCAAAAGGGGAGAGCACAGAGAAAGGGGGAGATCTACAACAAGAAAGACAAAAGAAGTATCAAAATAACTAAGTATTGTTATTTGTAGCAAGAAAGATTAAAGGAGTATCAAAATAACTAAATGTTGTTACCATCAATGACATATCAAAGTTTTTTCGTCAATGACCAAGGGGGAGTTTGTTGGAAATAGTATTTTCATTGATGTCAAAGGAGACAGATTGTTGGAAACAATGGTGCACATTGTTGTTGTCTTTCACAGTGTTGTTATCATTAATTTCAAAGGAGACAGACTATTAGAAACAATGTTGCACAATGTTATCATAGATGTCAAAGACAAGGGGAAACTACTTAGGCCAAAGAAAAAATCGAGAAAGCACCTGAACTATATAACCATGGAAACAAAGACAACCCTACAAATGGAGGAATTAAACTAGCCAGACCAGTCAATAGAGGAAATGTAAGGAAACAACGAAATAGAGGTTTTCTAAGTTGTAGAGATTAGATGAGCGATCATAGGTGGAAGTTGGAAGAGATGTTTCCCAAATGGATGGAGAGATCAAGGATACAAAACAACCAAGAAAAATAATCCAAGGGCGCAAAGGAAGCTCAGTGGTATGGCATGAAGGTTTTGGGCCTAGGAAACCAAATTGAGGCAAAAGCCATTATCCCATATTCACAAGGAAAGTCAATTTTGAAGGCTTTATAATGCAAAAGCATGATTATGTAGTTTGAATGAAAATAGGAAAATAACAAAACCATGTGCAAAGGGTTAACTTTTAGCAAGATAAATCCTAACTGATGATCTCTAGAGATCAATGGATAAGATCAAGGATTGGGACTTAGTGTATATTAGATATCAAATATCGTGTGAAAATTGTACCCTATTGCAAGAGTTTATGGGGGGGCGACACCTGATGGGAGAGCTCTGATACCACATTAGTAGCCATGCAAAGGCCATGTCATTTTCCAATCCAATACCATGACTATAGTCAAGACAATACGATGGACCACGTGAAAGCCACCTAAGGAGGCATGCCAACACAATGGCTTAGACAATATATTGCATATCGGGAGACCAAAAGAACAAAGTGAGTGCATTGTGCCAAAGTTCCAGGGCTCGATACCCAATGGATCGATACCCCAATGGGGCAACCACAATGCCACATAAGCACCATGTTCCATGCTGAGTATTTTCCATGTTAGTGAGTAGACATAGAGGGAGGCCACATCATCTACCATGTCAAGAAACCACATCAGCACATCACACAACATATCGAATATCGATTAAATAGAGGAACCGTGTATGTTTGAAGTTATAGGGGCCCAATAGGTCGATGGGTTGGTATTCGAGGCCATCCCAGATACCACGTCAGATACATGTGGAATCCAGGACATCTTCCACACAAGAAATTGATATAGTATGAGAGCCACCTCATCCACCAAGTCACATTGCTATACCGAATATCAAAAGATTGAAGGTATGCGTAGTGTTGAAGTTCTGGGGGTTCAATACCTGGTGGACTGACCATGATTCCATGCTAATGCCATGACATATGCCACGTCAGAACCATGTAATCATCTAGGATAATGTCATGTGTCAAGTGCAAAATCAAAATAAGTGACAGAGCATATTCGAAGGAAGTAATGACATCACAACCATGTCAATGCCACAATATCCAGTGCACATGCAAGGGGCTCACGTGGAAGCCACATCAACAATATCGCATATCGTATACCAAAAAGTTGTAGAAGTGGTGTAGTGTTAAAGAGTCGAGGGCCGATAGCCTACATCCATGGTAAGCACCATGTGTTGCATTGTAATTGGTCCATGTTTCATAAGAAGGCTAGGCCACATAAGTATTGTATATCAAATATCGGAATTTTGTTTGTGTTGTGAAGTGTTAAAGCCCCGAGGGACCCATAGACCGGGGGGGGGGTGCGATAGGCCAGATAGACCCGATATACGGGGAACAAATTGACTACTGAGATTAATATGAGGATTGATCAGATGGTTGTTGTGCATCAAAATCGTATTGCATATTCTCGTGGGATAAAAACAAATCCATGGTCAAGATTAAATTGAGATCTGGATTGAATGGTTGTTGAGGGTGTATAGTTGAAGTGTTGGAGGGTCGGGGACCTAATATCTTGGTACCCCAAAGGTATCGATATTCGGGGGAATGAGATCGTAGATCGATGGTCCACATTTAGTCTTGGTTTGATCCAATTGTTGCTAAGCCAGAAGGACATGCTGCATGTTTTGGTGGACAAAGAGCGAATTAACGGTCGATATCTAACCATGTGATGATCAGACGGTTGAGAATGGATCGGAATTTCGTCGTAGAGGTAAGGCATGAGCCTGCAATGTTAAAGACTCGGGAGCCTGGTGTCATGGTTTCCCAATAAGCTTGATTGACAGACGAGATCAAAACAAGGGACAATCGAATGGTTGTTGTGCGTTATGGTCACATTATGTGTTTTGGTGGCTAACGATAGTCTATCAATGATGGAAATTTAATTCGAAGGAAAATCCAACGGTTGTTGAGTACTGAGTGGTATGGTGAGTGACCTTATGGTCCTGATATGCTAAGAAGAAATCAATGGATAATAATTGATCAAGAACCAGATCCAATGATTGTCGAGTATTGAAGCTTTATGCAATGACCTATGAACATAGCGTGCAAATCAGAAGGAATTTGAAACCAATTTCGAAGGATTTGTAAAGACTGAATTTTATGGAAAGCATGGATCTAGAGTTGATCCAATGATTAGTTTATTTTTGGTCAAATCCATGAAAGCGTGGAGTGTATAAATTTCCTGAATCTATCTTGAGGAATGGAATGAGTTGAAGAGTGTGTATGTGTATGAAAAGTAAGTGATTTGAGGCTCTGAGGTTTCAAGAAAGAAAGAAAGGATGTAAGTTGTGAAAATGAAGTAGTGAGAGGAGAGTGTGGGAAGAGAAGCAGTGGAAAGAAAGGTAAGTGAAGCTCTAAGACTCTAATATCCAATGATCATGGAGAATGAAAGGAAGATATAAATGTCTAAGGGTGTTGAGATTTGATAGCTTGGAGGTACTTCTGCATTGGCAGCGCTCAGCATGCGGAAGTGACCAAGCAAATTATATCCTAGTGACTTTATAAAGTGATTTTATAAAGTTGAGTCTTTTAATTTTGAAATGTAAAAGTGACTTTATGATGTTATGGGTCACTTTATTAACTAAAGTGACCTCAACGAATGATTAAATCGTGACCGTTGATCTCAAGGGTAAGTGAAGAGTCACTTGAGGGAGATCAAGGGTTAGAGGAGTTACAATTCGAAATTGATAAAAGGCAGCTCATTAGGAGATGAGGGTGCGCTTGTTGAGGAGAACTTGAGGGAAGTTGAAGGGGCACGCATCCCAAGAAGGTTTCTTAGCTTGGAGGGTGTTAACGCTTTGTAAATTCCTAGAGGTTGTTAGGAAAGAAGAAATTTGCCAGAGGTAACTTATCCAATCACTTTGAAACTGGAATCTAGCCCTACCAGCTTCAGAGAGGGATCTCTCTGTATGATTTAGATATGTTTCAAATTTAAAATATTAGGCTAGTTGAATAGAATACGTTTGTTTTGTTTGTTGTCATTTTTCGTTAAGTTGGCTAAGAGAGATTTACACATCCATTGGGCTATGGGGTCTGTATTATGAGATAAAAATCTAAACCAGAAAATGAAAAAGTCTTTCACAGGGCGAGATAATGCATTCGTTGGATTCTTTTAGCAGTAAAAATGAGGAATAACAAAAAAGGCGAGAATGTCAATTACAATAAAGAAGCAGTTAAGAATTTCTTTATTGTAAAATCAGAAGATGAAACACTAAAATATTTCAAAGCCAGAAACAGGGTATACACGGATAAATCCTACAACGTTCGTTACTTTCAAAGATTAGATTTAGAAAACAATGCGATAACTAAGCAAGAATAACATTTAACTTAGAAAGGAAAACATCACCAATGAATACATGCAAGAATCCTGTGAAAGCACCTCTTTGTATTAATGGAAGATCTCTTGATAAAAATGTTACAGTCTGGTAGCTCGCAGGGTGTAAAGATCAACCCCCAATACTTCGACGTGTGAAGTATTTATAACCAAAATTACAAACAATCTTGTCATTAAAGATCAGGACGTGGTAAATATATTTTTAGCTAACTAACTTAACAAACTACAAAAATCTAGGAAACTGTTTGATGATGTGTCCAAACTTCATGTTATTTTCTGGGTGAACCGTTGGTGAGGCCTCTGCACGACCTCGTCTGACTGGATAGCTGACTGGGCTTGGACAGCTCATCGACTACTCGATCATATTACAAAGCTCTTCCCATCAAAGGTGACTGGGAACGACGACTTTGAGTAATCTTCGGTAAACTTCATCCATCTTTGTGTACTTAGCAAAAGTTGGCTTGATGATGAAGATGTACCGGATCTCATGCTATATGTTGATGTCCAACTGTAGAGCATCTAGGAATGCCTTGCCAATGATACTACCTTGGATACTTGAGAATTTTGAGCTATCTTTAGCCACAGTGGCTAATATCTTTTTGTAATCGGGCAATGTCATCAATTTGTCATTTATCACTCTCAAACCAGGAAGACCCTTCTTCTGTAGAGCTTCGATCTTGATGAAAAACCTTTGCACTCCTATGTCCATAGCCTGAAACTTTTCCTCTAGCTGTAGCATCAATCCTCTCTTGGTCAGGACCCTCTTGACCTCAAGGATGGTTTCTATTATATCTTCAATTTTTAGATCTTCTAGCTCTTCTCTGGTTTTGGAATTCAAGAATTTGATGATCTCAGTAGCTTCTGCAAGCATCTCTCCCAGTTTTTCTCTTATCTTCTCGATAGCCTGCTTACTTCTTTGCACCAGCTCGTTTTTCTCAAACATAATTTGTATCATTGGCCATATTTCATTGATGGACTTAGTGATGTCTGTCCAGACACTTTCTTTGACCTCAGCCAGAGTTTTTCCTGCCACTGTTTTCTTCTGAAGTTGTTGTAATTTTTGTTTGAGCTAGTCTGACATTTGTTTTTCCTTGGAGTAGTTGGTTTGGTAGGAATATTTGAGTTCCTGGAGGTTCTCAATCTCCTTTTTGAGTCTGCTAATCTCTGTCTCTTGCAGATTCATCTCCTCCATGGATTTAGCCAATTCAACAGTCTTCTCCAGGGACGTCAGTGGAGTTGCCGATGGAATTTCTACTAGGGACGTTGTGCTCACTCCTAAGAGTGGAACTGCACTCAATGGAATGAATTCCATGGGCTTTGACTGCTCTTTCTCTTTCACTAGTTTCTCCAATTCTGCTTCCATTCCGGCGCCTCGGCTATTGCAGATGAAAGACCCAATCTGGCCTTTAATTCCGAGTTGTTGCGTCTTTTTCAGAGACACGAAATGTATGTCGTATGAATTTATCATCTGCCTTATGTATTCCAGGGAAAAAATTCTTACAGGTAAATACCTGGGCAGCTTATATGGGGCCAAATCGCACCTGTAGACTCTGATCTCAGTGTGATTTCGGTACAGGTACCAATCACCAATCTTTGTAAGGTCTGAGAGATGTAAAATCCTCTAAATTTCCTCATTAATTCTAGGTTCGGGTCTTCCACTGAGTATACTCACCAGTGGGTGGTAGAACAGCTCAATGAACTACTTGAAGCTAAATTCTATGGAGTTATGTCTGAGCAGCTAAGTCCACGATGTTACTGCCTGCGGTCTCCCATTCTCGTCCATCTTCTGCATTGAAAAATAAAATTTGTCCACTTGGAAGAAAACGAACAGATAAGCCAGTATTGAAGAATACCGGAATATGCTTTCTGTGGAAAAATTAATGAATTGCTCGTGAATGTTGTCCACTAGGAACGTACTATAGTTGAAATGAGTAGTGGGTCTCTCATTGGTGGAGAAAATGGATAGGAATCCCAAGATGGGTTCATCCACCCATTGATCCGAAAAATATCCAAGCAAGGCACATAATGACGTGATGACCTGGTTTCCTTTGACTGAGAACCGGGAGGAAGGATAAGGGGGGTTTGTAGTGGGGATTTGAGCGGATTGTGGGAGAAAAATCTAAAAAATCTGAGCTCTTTCAGGGTAAAGACAGCTTCTGGTAGAGTTCTGTGATGATTTCGAGGTTGAAAGGTGAGGCGGATTTGACTCTAGGTATTTGCATAATTTGGTCAATGGTTTCTGGTGTGATGAGGAAAAGAATTTCTCCAGACGAGGACATAATGGCTCTTTGTTCAGGGATGTAATGGGCTTGGCATTTGAGAGAGAATTCCAGGAAGTGGTGAATCTGGGGGAAGAGATACAGGGGTAGGTTTGACTCTTAGAGCCCAATTTCGTCGCTTTGGTCCAAGAAAACTTCTTTAAGCCATGACTGTAGGTCCGCGAAGTCGAATTCACATCTAGTGTCTCCAATTAAATGGTCTTTGTCGGCTAGAGGGATCCTGTTGAGGTCGACAGGGGGTGGGAGGAAAGGATTTTCCTCGCCCTCTGTTTTCTTTGATTTTGGCGCCATCACTGTAACAATACCTGCAAATAAAACAAAGAAGGTTAGTGGGGATAACTTTGGCTTTGGGTAATTGACCGTAACGGAGATGAAATGGGGAAAAAATTCTCTGGTGCGACAGGAAAGGTATTTTTCTGGTGAGACAACACAGTAAGCAAATGGAAGAAAGAAGGGAAACAATGGTTTTGAATAAACGAAAATTCGTTGGGTGCGGGGGACAGGTCAGTAGGCTAACGGATAAGTTAGCCAGTGATAAATAGCCAACGGATCATTAGGAGTGTGAGATGGCAGGTAATAATGAATGAATAATACGACTGGGTGACGTGGCGGGTGTTGATTGGGGGAAAAAGGCCATGGTGAAGGGACTGGATATGGGTGAACAAGGGAGAAAAACTGACAGAGTTATGGGACGTGACTCTTGTGGAAAAGGTGGATAATGACGTCATGAGGTGACGAGGTATGTCAGACAATAATAGGCGGTGGGATTCAGAACCAATGGATTTATTCCATGTATAGACAGGGGGCCCACCAGAGAATATTCCATTCTGGACAACCCCCTCCGTTAAGAGCAGATCAGCCGGAGGGGTCCAAAAAACATCATCATTCGTCGATTCACACACTTTCTTTTCCACCAT
>SNQJ01S0093344.1:0-32680 GCA_010110895.2 Picea sitchensis
TCCCCACGATGCATGAACGTGGATTTCCCATTGTGATTTATGTTGGCAGCAAGCCAAATTGAGGGGGTTTGGGTACAAGGATGAAAGAAATATGTGGAATTGACTAAAAATGCAAGGGTGGAGAAGAAGAAGGAGAATAATGTTGAATCTAAAGATCCAGTTCATGAGCACGAGGACAATGGCATCAGTACAGGGAGAGTAGTGCATGAGTTTGAAGGAATTTCTAGGAATCGTACTAAAAATGGGCATGTTGTTGGTATCAGAGGCCAAAACAAACAAGAACATGCATATGATCTCGAGGAGAGCTCTTGGAACACAGGAACAATCTAGGGATCTCAGTAGTTAGTGATTCCAGTCAAAACAAGGCCATGGCCAAGAGTGGCAGTTTTGTTAGCATTGATAATGGAAGGTGGATAAATGAAGGACTTTGGTCTTCAGTCTAAGAATTTTGATCCTGAAAATAGTACATCTGAGAGAGAAAATAGTTGAGAAGCTGGGGATTTTGATTTTGATGAAAGAAAAAGTGTTAGCCATGATAATAAATCAAAATAAGGTGTAGAAGTTAGGGAGAATTCAATGTTCATGTGTGAAGATGTTGTGCATAGTGGAGAGAGTTTTGCCTTTGCAGTTATTATTATTGAAAATAAGAGGGAGGGGACAAGTGATTTTGGACAACGGGTCGACAGGATGCACCAAAAACCCATGGATTTAGATTGTTTGCTTCGAGCGTTGATAGAGTTTCGGACTGTTGAAGAAGCAATACATGAAGGTAAGACAACTTGGCATCAAACTTCCAATTTAATGAAGTTATCCAATTCAAATATATCCCTCGTGTCATCATTGCAAAGCTCCTGCACGTTGACGGAAGTGCCCAAGCGGGAGAGCCTGGAAGCCAACACCTTATGCAATATCACCTCGACTCGCCTCGGAGAATTATTATTGCAAGCATTTGGGTGCAACATAACTATGGAAAAATTGGTGTCCAATTCATTATGTTTAAGAACTGAGAGCTTGCTAGAGGAATATCAACGGACCTGCTCAGGCCAACGACACGAAAGGTCAAATCCCGAAGGGAAAAAAAAGACAACAACGAAGGTAGGGGACAAGTGGATAGGTGACGTGGGGGTTGACAGGTTTTGGGCAAAATTTGTCACTACATACATGCCTTCGGCATAATAATATAAATTATTTACGATATGAAATGAGCATATGAAACAACAAAGATTATATAATGTGTGTAATCTTTTGAGATAATAAAGTTAGAAAATATAATAATTAGAATTTGGTTTATTAGTTTGGATCTCATCCTTTTGCTATGTATAAAGGTTTACTAAAAAATTGACTATTTGTTTTTCGTTTATATTTTTTTTAAGTGATTTTTGTTATGTATTTTAATATACTTGCCTTCGGCATAATTATATTAAATTATTTACGATATGAAATGAGCATATGGAACAGCAAAGATTATATAATATGTGTAATCTTTTAAGATAGCAAAGTTAGAAAATATAATAATTAGAATTTGATTTATTTGTTTGGATGTGGTCCTTTTGTTTCTATAAAGGTTTACTTAAAAAAACAAAACAAAAAAATATAATATGTGTAATCTTTTAAGATAGCAAAGTGAGAAAATATAATAATTAGAATTTGATTTATTTGTTTGGATGTGGTCTTTTTGTTTTTAAGATAGCAAAGTTAGAAAATATAATAATTAGAATTTGATTTATTTGTTTGGATGTGGTCTTTTTGTTTCTATAAAGGTTTACTTTAAAAAAACAAAAAAAAAAATAGACTATTTTTTTATATATATATTTTTAAAGTGGTTTTTGTTATGTATTTGATTATTTTTTATTTTTTGGGGGGGTTATATTTTCAATATCTAGGTTTAATTTCTTTTGATTTGTAAGTATGTTGCGCAAAATGTAGGAGAAAATGATGCTTAGTTTCTATCATATATTAATTATAACATTTCTTTTAATTGTGACTTTTTAGTTGTTTCTATCTTTTGGTTTCACATTTCAATTTGTGTGAGCTAGTCATTAGTTGTGATATTACTTGTTTTCAAGCTATAGAATGTCAAGCTCGAAGTAGTCTTGCACTTTGATCTCTTTGTGTCTATTGAAGTTGTCTATATAGTATCATTATTTATTTTTGGTGTGTTTTTTTACATTTTCCCTTGTATAAAAAAAATTTAACACTTTTTTAATCCATTTAACATACTCTTGTTTTATCCTGACTAGAGAAGTAAAAAAATATTTATACAAAAATATAAAAGTAGTTATAACTACATCGAAAGAAGAAAGGTACAAATTACAACCAGATGGACATGATGTTAAGGATATAATTTGACAATCAAAATTACCCATCATGGATGAAGCCATCTAATCTTGTACCAAACTTCCCTCCATTTGTTAGAATTCAACAATAATGATCCAGGTGGATATTGGTGGACACCCACTTATTCCAACTGGCTCCTATTGACAATTTTTAGTTCAACACGTTCTTTTGTACTTCTTTGTAATTGTGTGTTCTACACTTTCGGGGTTGTCTGAAGCCCTACACAGCTTCCAAATGGAGATTGGTGGCCGCCTACCTAATCCAACTAGCTTATTTTGGATGTTTTCATGTCAGCACATCTTTCAGTACTTCTAAGGCCGTTTTGGGGCCCTAAACAGTGTTTTTTTGGCTTTCCACAATCAACTATAAACCGAGTTAGAGATTGATGGCATAATTTGTAGTTCTCGAAAATACCTTTCCAACGGGCTATCACGCAACTAAAACGAAGGTCGTATGAAAAAGTTACGACTCCAGGAAGTTGAGGTACCAACTTACCCATTGGGGCCCACATAACTTATGATGTTTCATCTCCTAGGGTTAGGTTTTTGGATGTCTACGGTTTTGGCATTCATGAGTAATGTTAGAAAGGCCTCTGGAGCCTCATTGTAATCATTTTTCTCAGACGGATGCATGTAGCAGCCACATCTCTTCTCAGAGATAGCTACCACCAACTGAGCAAGTTGTTTTCAGTTCTGTAGTTTTACAATTTCAGCCTATTTCATTTATTCAATAGAAGTTATTGTTCATTGGATATATGTTATTGTTCTTTGTATATCTGTGTTATTGTATCCAATCTGTTATTCATTTTGTTTCGCTCATAAATCTGGATCAGTGGCATCAGAGCAACCTGCTCTTCATTTTTGTTTCTTTGTGCATGTCCTCAACAAGATCTGGGTACAAGAAGTTGGGACTTGAACCAATCGAGCCTTTTCAATATCGGTCGTGTTGAGCATTACAAAAACCCATGGGGGATGAAAAGAAAGAAGATGGAGCAAGAGATCCTTTTAAAATGTTGCTCAAGGAAGCCCTTGCGCGACAAAGGAACGAAATGTTGGACAACTTTTCACAGATCCTTCGACGACTGCCCACAGAAGACACATCTTCATCAAGTAGCCATGCAACCCCCTTCAAGGTAAAGGTAAAATTTGATATTCCATTATTTGAAGGACTGATAGATGTGGATGTTGTAGATAAATGGTTGAATCTGCTCGAAGGGTATTTTTCGATCCACAATTTTTCCGATAGGGAAAATATTACTTTTACACTCCTCAAGGTCGTTCCCCATGTTAAGGACTGATGGGATACTTACTCTGAGCAAAGGGCCATAGAAGAATATGCAATATTTGCGGTCACCCCCACATGGGATTCCTTTTGAGATGCTATTAAAGAACAATATGAGGACCAATACACAACATGGACCACCCTGAGTCAGGAAAGGGACCAGACAATACCAGATTTCACCAATATTTTCCATACCCAACACACCAAATTGGGTATCAAAGACTTTGAGCGAGATCTAGTGCTCAAATACCGCAGTTGTCTGCATAGATACATTCCAACATAAATGGATTTTTTGGACATCGGATCATTGGGTACGACTTATAGATATGTTGTCAAGATCGAGCATAAATTTAAGCAGAAGAGGCGAGATTTTGGATCTGCAAACTCCTCATAGTCGAAGTAGGGAAAAGGCAGCCCAACCCACAAAACAAGGGATAGAGCAAAGATGGCCACTCTTAGGAAAACCAGTTCAAGCCACAACATAATAAGGGTGATGAGAATTCGAAGAAGGACATGGGAAATTGGTGTGAATACCATAAAATCCCTTGGGACAACACCGAAGAATGTCGCTCCAAGCAATCAATGGTGGTCAAGCTGAAAGCTTCTGAGTTAGAGGTAGATTTCGACTCTAAATAAAATCCAAAAGGAGGGAAGTGGATTATCGATGTTGAACCCAGTGCCATTTTCGCTACCACCAAATTCCATCCAAGCGAACCAGAAGAAACAGAGGAAGGGAAACACCTCTTTCACTCGTAGATGTGGGTAAAGGGGGCTCTGCTTCATTTCATTGTCGATAGTGGCAGTCAGAAGAACCTGATCTCAGTAGAGGTCATCAAGCGATTGGAACTTCCGATGACATCGCACCCGCAACCCTACACCATCGGCTAGCTTCGCCAAGGAAGAGATCTTTGTGTCAGCCAATAGTGTTGTTTGCCCGACAACATCAAACCTTTCAAAGACGAGGTAATGTGTGATATTTCTCCCCTTGAAGTTTGTGATGTTATTTTAGGACAACCATATTTGTGGAAGAGACATGTTGTGTATGATTCTATACCCTGTAGTTTTACTATTACTTTGGGTAGACAATTGTACAAGATACCATAGGTAGCGCTGCCTACCATTATTTCTTTAATCTTTGTTAAGCAATGTAGTAAGATCATTTCACATACTAGGAAGCTCGTCTTCTTTGTGATATCTTCTCACGGTAAGCAGAAGGTCGCCGCCACATCTGTGGCCTCTACACAGATTCTCTCTTTGTAGCAAAAGCAAGTGGACGGGATCGTGGAAGAGTACAGAGACGTCTTCTCCTCACCCACCGAGGTACCGATGCATTGCCAAGTCAAGCATCCAGTTGATCTAACCCCCGGTGCACCTCTTCTTAATGGACCAATCTATCGTCGCTCGGTGATGGAAATCGATGAAATTAAGCATCAAATCCAAGAGTTTCTTCAAAAGGGGCACATCATACCCAACTCCTCCCCTTGCAGAAGCTCAATTGTACCGGTGCAGAAGAAATACGGGACATGGTGACTCTGCATTGATTACAGAGCATTAAACAAAATCATAGTCAGGAACTAGTACCCAATTCCCAAAATTCATGACCTTCTTAACTAACTCAAGGGGGAAAATTTCTTTAGCAAGATTGACCTAAATTTTGGCTACCACCAAGTTCCCATCGAACCAACTGATGTATGGAAGACAACTTTCAAATCTAAAGAAGGTCTCTTCGAATGGTTGGTCATGCCCTTTGGCTTAACAAATGCACCAACCACTTTCATGAGGTTTAAGGATGATGTATTGATACCCTTCACCAATTCTTTTGTGATGGTATATTTGGATGACATCCTCATCTTCAGCAAAACTTGGGAGGAGCACATGCAGCATATTCAACAGGTTTTGGGCACTCTGTGGCAACACAAGCTACATTCCAACTTGGAAAAATGATCCTTTGGCATGAACATGGTCCAATACTTGGGCTACATTGTTGATGAGCATGGATTACATGTTGATCCAACTAGGATCCAAGTCATTCATGACTGGCCAACCCCAACCACACTCACTGAACTTCAAAGCTTCTTGGGACTTGCTAACTTCTACCGACAATTCATGTTGGGATTCTCCCATATTGCATGGGCCCTCAACCAAGTGACCAAGGGTGGTGGCAGGGAAAAGTTCACGTGGGGGAAGGAATAACAACGAGCATTTAATGATTTGAAGCATCGCTTGTGCTTAGGTCCAGTACTCTCCTTACCGGATCTGCAACAACTGTTCGAGATTGAGACTGATGCATCTGACTATGTTGTAGGCGCAGTTCTCACTCATCATGGGCATTTGATAGCATACCATAGTGAGACACTCTCATATATTGTTCGGAAATACACCACCTATGACAAGGAAATGTATTCCATTGTACAAGCATGGCGTCAATGGAACCATTACATTCTGGGAAAGGAGATAATCATCCACACCGATCACAAGCCTCTGCAGTTCATACAAACATAGGGGAAGTTGCAGAACGACCGCCATCATAAGTGGTCCACCTACCTGCAGTAGTTCCATCTCAACATAAAGTATAATACAGGGAGCACAAATCATGTCGCTAACTGCCTCAGTCGACCTCTCGTGGCTGCACTCATCACCGTGTTCCATTCCTGTCAGAAATGAGGCATCTGAGTGGCCCCAACTTTATTAGAAAGATTCAGACTTCACCACCACCTATAGGCTCTTGGGTACATGCGTGAATGTCACTAATTTTCACATTCAGGACAGACTGTTATGCCATCTGGGCCATCTCTGTGTTCTTGCAAGCGAGCATGCAAAGCTGATTTGGGAGGCTCACTACAGTTGGATGGTAGGACATTTTGGCGTGGATAAAATTGTGTTCGTTCTAGAGAACCATTTTTATTTGCCAAAACTTCGACATGACGTCAACAAGTATATCAGATCTTCCATTGTCTGTGCCATTGACAAACCAACCATCAAGAAGCAAGGATTATACACCCCTATTCCTAATCTCGAGAGGCCTTGGGAATCGATCTCGATGGATTACATATATGGCCTTCCATCCACCAAGAAAGGAAATGATTGTGTATTTGTGGTAGTTGATCGGTTTCCGAAGATGGCCATTCTCACAGCCTGCAGGAAGAGCATCATAGTGGCAGATACTGCCAAACTCTTGTTCGAACGAGTGTGGGTCCATTTTGGGATACCACATACCATCATCTATGATCGGGACAATAGGTTCCTCAACACATTTTGTTCGAGTCTTTGGTCACTGTTGGACACCAAGCTCACTAAATCCACTGCCTTCCACCCTCAAACTAATGGCCAAATAGAGGTCGTCAATTGGATGATTGTGCACATCTTGCGCATATATAACTCTAAGCATCTGCGTACATGGGATGAGAGTCTCCCCTATGTTCAACACAGCTACAACAAGGATCTCCATAGCTCCACCAGTCATAGCTCCTTTCAGGTGGGGCTAAGATTCCAACCCTTGGGTCCCATTAATGTTGAACTACCTCTTGCAACAACACAGATAGATTATTCCCATGTTCAGTCTGAGGCCGGCAAAGCCACCATATTGATTGAGCGGATTCAACACATCCGCCAACAGGTCCATGATATTTTGCAGAAAGCCATTGCTAAGTACAAGCAGCGCCATGATCAACACCGGGTACCACACCAGTTTCAGGTGGGAGATAAGTTATGGTTACATCTGTAGAAAGAGCACGTTACAGGGCCCCATCATAAGCTATGCCCACTTCACTATGGGCCTTACACTATCACCAAGGTTGTGGGTAGCAATGCTTTTGAGCTCAACACTCCACCCTTCCTTGGCTTGCACCCAGTGTTCAATGTGGACCTCCTTCGACCATATTTTCCACCATTATTGGACACCTCGGAGATTGCAGAACAATTGACACCAACAAAGCTCAACCCTGACTGCATGGAACATAAATCCATTGATTAGATAGTGGACACACAGGTCAAGGCCACTCGCCAGCAGAGGATCCATCTTTATTGGGTTGTCAAGGCAGGGAAGCTCCTCCACCAAGGCAAGTGGCTCACCCAAGGCCAAATTCAACAGAAGTTTCCTCGCCTGATGGGGGAATTCAACATAATGGAGACCATTGCTTCCTAAGGGGGGAGGACTGATCCAGGTGGATATTGGTGGCCACCCACCTATTCCAACTGGCTACTATTGACAGATTTTAGTTCAACACGTTCTTATGTGCTTCTTTGTAATTGTGGGTTCTACACTTATGGGATTGTTTGAATCCCTACACAGCTTCCAAATGGATATTGGTGGCTGCCCACCTAATCCAACTAGCTTATTTTGGATGTTTTCATGTTAGCACATCTTTATGTACTTCCAAGGTTGTTTTGGGGCCCTAAACAATGTTTTTTTGGCTTGCCATTGTCAAACTACATGCGTAGTCAGAGTTTGACGGCGTAATGTGTAGTTCTCGAAAATACCTTTCCAACTGACTATCACGCGCCTAAAACGGAGGTCGTATGCAAACGTTACGACCCTGGGAAGTTGAGGTACCAACTTACCCATCAAGGCCCACATAACTTTTGGTGTTTCATCTCCTAGGGTTAGGTTTTTGGATGTCTAGGGTTTTGTAATTCATGAGTAATTTAAAAAGGCCTCTGGAGCCTCATTGTAATCATTCTACTCAGACGGGTGCACGTAGCAGCCACATCTCTTCTCAAAGATAGTTACCACCATCTGAGCAAGTTGTTTTCAGTTCTGCAATTTTACAGTTTTAGCCTATTTCATTTATTCAATAGAAGTTATTGTTCACTAGATATATGTTGTTGTTCTTCGTATCTCTGTGTTATTGTATTCAATATGTTATTCATTTTGTTCCACTCATAAATCCGGATCAAATAAAGAGAGTCAGATTTGTCATTGATTCAGAACTCTAATCGAATTTTTGGCAATCTAGGTCAACTCAGAATTAGACAAAATCTTTAAGGGCATTGTTCCACCATACATGGATCTTGGATCATGGTATAATTATGCTCATGCCTAAAATTTGTATTGGATTCTTATTAGATTTGTGGCAAGAAAGAAGGAATGTTTGCTACAAAATTATCTTACTCCATCATAGACCATATTGACTATCAACTATAGTCAAATAATTATATTAAACATTACCAAAGTTAACAAAAATAATTAATACAATTGAATCTTCAAGTGAGCTTGTCAAAATGACAGGTGGAGATCATTTCCAAATTCCAACCCTATGTAACACCCTAATGCCCACTCACACCATAGTCGATGCAGTGGATAAGAGACGTGGACAGATTCATCTACAAGGGTTTAATGTTGGAGAATGAAAGCTCTTCAGGCTTAGATCTAGTAAATTCTAGGCTTTTGATGATCATGATCATGATGGTTAACATCCACTAAGACCAAATTTGGTCTATCGAACATTAAGAAAGGTAAGGAATTACTTGGTTTCCTTTAGAATTTTATTTTTGTGCTCAAAAAGTTTTAAGAGAAGTGTTCCTAAATCACCATAATTTGATGAGTTAAAAGGTTAGGAAGGTCGATATTCTAACAAAAATTTTGAAATTGTGATCTAATATGGGTGTATGCAAGACATTCTAAGAGAAAGTGTTTTTAATCTTCAACCCTCTTGGTGTCACAAAGATGACAAATTCTTTCGAACCATGATGTTTTAGGAATTGTCCAATGCCCTGTTTCACCATGGAGCTTGTGAGAGTTTGTTATAGTTATTTTAGTAATGTTGATTTTATTCTTTATGCCAGTCAACATAGACAGATAATTTTGATCTTCTAGATTAGGGTTGATCACCTCCTTATAACATCTTAACTTTTTTTTATCCTCTAATTCTTTATCACACCACAATTTCCCCTTAAATTTGGATGTAATAATATTTTAATATTATCATTATTCTGCATAGTGACCTCTTCCTTGATACCCCAATGATTTAGCCAAGACTTGGCATCTTTATACTAACCCCGAGCATTGAGCCATAGGTGGTTTTGACTAGAGTTTGAAGCAATCTTAGGAAGCCTCTTGTCTTCCATGGTGTTTATCTTGTTCTTGTACATTAGGTACTTGGACATAGCCATGCTCTCAATTGAGGAAAGACTCACTTCTATGAGGAGGATGGGATAGGGTGTATTGTCTTTAATTTTGAGATTATAAGTTATAAAACACTTTTGGTTTTGCTCTATCTTTATTTGCAATTCTTTAGAGATGTTGCAACCCCAAACTTCACAACCATTTAAGATAATAGGGGTGGCGAGATTCTCAAAGAGGAGTTTCTTCTTATCCCATAGCTAAAGTTTTGTTGATTTACAACTGCTTTCAAGTACATTATAAGCTTTCCACCCTCCATTTAACCTTTTCTCAATGTTATAGTTCAATTTAAGCTTGTGATGAAGCTCTATTCCAAGATATTGGTATGAAGTCACTTCCTCCAAGCTATTGTTGTCATAGACGAAATTAGCATAAGTGATCTTTTTGGATTTAATTATCATAACCTTTGTTTTGTTAGTGTTAACAGTCATACCCATACTAGATTAGAAATCCTTTAGAATTTTTAGTTGATTGTCGAGATCATAGGGGCTCCTCACCATAAGAACAATATCGTTAGCGCAAATAAGAAGGATGATGACTATACTAGCTAGAGTTAGGCCAACATAACTTGCTTCTTCCAAACAACCCTCTAACTTGTCGATGTATGTGCCAAAAAAGGTAGGGGACATGGGACAACCTTGCGTAACTCCTATATTACAATTAATTTCTTTTGACTAGCCTTGGTGTTCTTAAACTTGGCAATGACGTTTTCATACAACGTTATTCGCAAATACAAAGTTTGCACACCATGTGTTTATTGCAAGGCTCACCTGCAAAGTGTTTAGTGTAATTCATGTACAAGGTAGTGTCAAGTGTTTATGTTTGCAAGTTCTAAAATTTGATGCTATGTGATAAGAGTTTGATGGAATTAGAGTAGGTCAAGTGTTTGTAGAAATGCTTGCACAACAAGCAAGCTATCAAATAATGATCCAATTGTAGGGAATTTTTTATGTTGTGGGTGCAATCTACAGATTCCATGGCAAATATAAAGCTCAAAATGGGTAGTTATATAAAGACAAATATTCAGAATAATTTGGGTAGCTATATAAAGACAAATATTGAGAGAGCTACAACAATTTTGTGCACGCATGCTTGTATTTGTGTTGAGATAGACCTCAATGAAAGCTTTCCAAACAAACAAGATTTTTTTTAGTGGATTTAGGTCTTGGATTATGAAAATACAACATTTAGGTGATGAATCTGCCAACAAACATGGCATCTACAAGATACTTATCTCCAAGCACGAGCTCATCCTCCAAAGAAAAAAGGGCCCGAGGCCAAGCCAAAAAATTGGCAATTTCCTAAGCAATCAACACCCATTAATGAAAGTGGTTAAGAAGAAACATTACAACAAACATCAAATTCAAATAAAACAATACTACTTGTCCAAAAGTGTCGAATAAAAAAACAATTTCACCTATAAATACTAGAGAGGAATTCCAACATATAAATATTTCTCACTCAAATATGGAGGTACTTAAAGATGCTACATCAATTATTATATCAATGTCATTAATTGGTCACCTAACAATCATGGGAATAAAGATAAAAGAAGAAATCTTCAAAGAAAAATACACCTATGCACATGGCGTGCTCGGGTAGGTTATCTTTAACAAAGTGGGAATATAGAAAACATGGCATGTTGGGGTAGGCTATCTTTAACAAGGTGGGAATGATAAAAAAAAGGGAGGTGGGCACATCATCGTTAAGATATATCAACGATCAAAACATCATGTATTTGGTCAACAAAACGTTACCTCTTCGCTAAACTCAATAAATCAAATGTGTAAACTTATCACAACTACCAAACCCAATAAAACAAACAAAACAAAGGTTCCTTGTAAAAATGAAGGACCGCTAATCAATTACTTAACATAATGTAATTAACAATAAACAAATTATAATATAAATTAAGTAAACGAATTATATAATAAGGGATCGCTAAGCAACTACTTAAATTAAAATAAAGTAATTAACAAACAACAAATTATATGAATATTAAAATAAAGTAATTAACAAACAACAAATTATAAGAATATTCATTTCAGAATGGCGTTCACGTAAAGGTAAACGCATGAGATATGAATATTCAATTAAGAAATGAAGCAAAGCAAAATGTGCAAGCAAAAACTTCCTTCGATATACAATTATATTTAATTATATTATACATAAATAATTATAATATATGAAAAATTCGTCCATTTAAAATTGTTTAAGTAACTACAATCACAATCCTTAAAAAATCTGTTAAAATTTTACTGTGATCTGCTTTCATTAAATGCTTTGTATATTTAACTTTCAATTCGCCAAATTATCATATTTTCATAGCCGTTGAGCGTGAAGAGCATATCATTGGAACTTTCATGTATTTCTGGCATTTCTTGCCAGAGGCACCTGAAGCTGGTGATTAAAAGTCGAGAAAATCTGGTATGCATAACGCTTTAGACTTTGAACAAAGCCGCAACTGTCTAGGTTTTACTGGGTTGTTTTATGTTTTAGCCAAGCGGACGTCACGAGTTCGCGTCTTGACACGGGCTTACGGGCTCTCTGACCGAGCGCTGGCAGCCGGGGGTTTCGCTGAGTCTCGGCCCACGTTCGCGTCACGTCGGCGAAGCTTGAATACATCAGTCAAATTGAAATGCTCGTCGTATTTTATTTTTTTTCCGCGTTTTCTAAATGTTTTATGTTTTGTGTTTTTTTCGAAATATTGTAATATAAATTTGGATGAAATGATCAGTTTTTCGTTGTTTAAATTGTATTTGTGAATGTATAAATAAACTTCTTGTGCTGAAAAATTATTGGAGCATTCGGATTTACAAACTTAGTCACTCAAATCTGCAAATCCAACAATTTCTCTAGGAATTTAGAACAAAATTAAATAAAAAATATCCCCCTAAAAATAAAAATAAAATAGATAATTCAAAAATACAATTTAAACAACAAAAATAAAATAAATAGGTAAATGGATGATTTCACACAAATTTTATAATTTACTCATTTTTAATAAAAATAATGATTATTGACTGCTACTTACTATTGCAATCACATCATCAAAAATAATTTGTTGATAGTGTATAAGGAGTTAAACTTTAACTCTTCTAATATTTTTTGGGTTTTGGGTTAAGAAAGACAAACTCTTGGTTTTACTCCAAAATCAAAATATAATTTCAACTTAAATAKAATATTTTAGTAGCATCTAGCATTGTTTCATAAATAAAACTAGATACTACCCCCATTTAAAATGATAATCTAAAACTATTCTTAAGATTATAATAAAACAAAATAACCCTATTTAAATTCATAAGTTTAAATAATCATTAAAAAAATTATTGAAAATTGACCTAAGCAATGTAACAATTATTTAACAAAGTCAAAACTATATGGTAGTAAATCCCTATCGAAGTAACAAAGGCGTAACTATTATGTGATTTGAAATGTGTGTAGTGCTTGAAAGCTACTCTAAGATTAAGAGAGACAAGAGTTGCACATGTACAACACTAGGAGGGTTTGAAATGTGTGTAGTCCTTGAAAGCTACTTTGCTACTAAGACATGCACATTTACAACACTAAGAGGGTTTAGCCAAAATATATTGAATCCAATGTTTATGGGAGAATTGGAAAAAAGTATTTGCATTAGTTGTGTCTCCCTCATATGTTGTAATGCTTGAACCCGTGCATAAACTCCAATCATTTGTAAAAATTATGGTGCTTGATTTTGTGTTTAAACATAGCATTTGATGTGTACCATTAATGAATATAGTGATGTGAACAT
Source organism: Picea sitchensis (assembly GCA_010110895.2). NCBI lineage: Eukaryota > Viridiplantae > Streptophyta > Pinopsida > Pinales > Pinaceae > Picea > Picea sitchensis. The sequence goes on from SNQJ01S0093344.1 coordinate 13,512, forward strand.
TAAAATTGAGTGTTTGCTAATGGTTGTTCATTATTGTTTGTAATTTGCATACTTTTATATTCTTGTAAGCTTTGCAAGTTGCTTACACTTCCTCCATTGAAATAGTTAGGAACTTGTTAAACGGTTTTGAAGAAGGGCTATTGCGAGAAGGGATTTCCAACCATCTACAAAATTAAAAATAAAATCTAATGTTTGTAAAAGTAATTATCCATATTTTTAAAATTCATTCTACATTCAAATCTTGCCATGTTTGTATGAGTACAACGGTTAAAAAAATAGATAGATTGATTGATTGATTGATTGATTTTAATGACATCCATAAGGTTGAACAACCTAAGGGACCAAGATAATCACAACCCTAATTCATCTTCACATTATTTTCAATGTTGAATCTTCTATTGTGAATCTTGACTAGATGACTAGCAATTTGGTTGATCTTATCCCCATCAAAAAGTCGGTGCATGTTGTGGACCTTTAAGTTGTTTTCATACTCACTGTGGATATCCTCGTAGGCTGAACATTCCATGACAAAGTGTCACTCCATCTCCACCACACCCTTATTTCAGAATATGCAATTTCTCTCCTCCCAAACTTCCTTGGGTACCCTCCACCTATCGGACTCACATCTAAGGTGATGTGAACCCATCCTCAGTTGTGCAACTAACAATCTTGCTTTTCCTTTAATAGTTGCCCCTAAATATGTTTTCCCGCTATGATCACTATTTGGGTTAAACTGCTTGTTGTAGTATTTTTTTTATGCCCATTGTGATTGGTCCACATGGCAGTCCTAAAATTTTCATTCACAAACTTTTTTATTTCTTCCTTGGTGTTAGGACATTCATGCAACTTGATATTCCACTTACTTAACCACTTTTTATTTTTCTTCATCCAAGTTTTCTTCCTACGATCTAACTCCTCCTCCATAGCTAATTTGTGCCAACTTTGGTTATCCATGTTTTCCACCTTCTTTAAATAGCTTACTAATTTGGTTATCATTGTGGCCTCCAACGAAAAATACATGTTTTAGCTAAAAGAATTTCATACGGGACTGTGGCTTTAACTTTGAGATTGTTAACTTAATTAATTGCTTCTGAATTCTTTCTAGTTGTCTCCATCTGCAAGTTGACATGTTGCTTCCCCATATTTCACAACCATAGAGAACAGCTGACGTGACCAACAAACCAAACAGAGTTTTTTTGGTTTTCCAATCCCGAAATTCCGCTTTTCTGCACCTATTTTGGAGTAAGTATGAGGCTCTCCACCCTCATACTTTGCATGTTTGGTCTCTTTTCTTTTGTAATAAGAGGAACTCTAAAAATATAACTTCATCAATAAACACTATGAGTTTAAATCAATTACCATTAATTTGTACATTTTAATTTATCCAATTCATATCTTGATTCAATTAAATGTTATATTTTTTTCATTATTTTTGTAAAAGTTTTTTTCTATTAAATAGAAAAAATATAATAAATTACTAAAAAGATACACTCAACACAGAGGATATTGCCTAAAAGGAACCCAATATAAAACAAATTATTAAAAGTAAGTAGTTAAGATCGACCATATTCATTGTGATATTTTTGGCTTGTCCATTTCCTAAAATTATTTATATTATTAAATTCTTTACTATATGAAATGAGTATACAATAATAATAATAATAATAATCTATTTTTAAGGTCACGACCAAGCCAGACACCAAATTGGTTTATGAGAGCCCCTTATTTATGGGACAAGGAACCCCTATAAAGGAACAACATAATGTGTAAGATACTAAAATTAGTAAATATAATAATTAGAATTTGGTATAGTTATTTGGATTATTTTTTTGCGGAGTTAGTTTTTTAAAACAATATTTTTAATTATTTTTTTCTTATAATGAAATAAAAATAATTAGGTTGGGTTCACACTAGTGTGACAGGAGGCCTATTTTGAATATGAATATTAAAATAAAGTAATTAACAAACAACAAATTATATGAATATTCATTTCAGAATGGCGTTCACGTAAAGGTAAACGCATGAGATATGAATATTCAATTAAGAAATGATGCAAAGCAAAATGTGCAAGCAAAAACAACCTTGTATATACAATTATATTTAATTATATTATACATAAATAATTATAATATATAAGAAAAATTCGTCCATTTAAAATTGTTTAAGTAACTACAATCACAATCCTTAAAAAATATGTTAAAATTTTTTCCATGAGTTTAAGAAGAGTAGAATAGAGATGAGACTGAAATTTCTGGCATTTTTTGCCAGAGGCGCCTGATGTTGGTGATTAAATGTCCAGAAAATCTGGTATGCATAACGCTTTAGACTTTGAACAAAGTCGTAACCGTCTAGGTTTTATTTGGTTGTTTTAAGTTTTAGCCAAGCTGACGTCACGAGTTCAAACCGCAGGCGTGGCATCTTGACACGGGCTTACGTGCTCTCTGACCGAGCGCTGGCAGCCAGGGGTTTCGCTAGAGTCTCGGCCCACGTTCGCGTCACGTTGGCGAAGCTTGAATACATCAGCCAAATTGAAATGCTCGCGGTCCTTCGTTTGTTTTTCGCGTTTTTTTAAATGTTTTACGTTTTTTTGTTTTTTTTGGAATTTTGCGACATAAATTTGGACGAAATCGTCAGTTTTTCGTTGTTTAAATTGTATTTCTAAATGCATAAATAAACTCAGCTTGTTGAAAAACCCTCAAGCATTTGGATTATACAGACTTAGTCACTCAAATCTGCAAATCCAACAATTTCTCGAACAAAATTAAATAGATAATATCCCCGAAAATAGTCAAAAGGTAGAACTTTTCAAAAATGCAATTTAGACAACAGAAATAAATGGGTGATTTCACCCAGATTTTATAATTTAGTTATTTTTAATAAGCACAATGATTATTGGCTAAGTCATCAAAAATAATTTGTTGGTGGTCTATAAGGGGTTAGACTTTCACTCCTCTAGTATTTTTTGGGTCTTGGGTCAAGAAGACAAACTTTTGGTTTTACTCCAAGATCAAAAAATGGTTTCAATTTAAATAGTATATTTTAGTAGCATCTAACATTGTTTCATAAATAAAACTAGATACTACCCCATTTAAAATGATAATCTAAAATTATTTTTAAAATTATAAAAAAATACAAAATAATCCTATTTCATATAATTTAAAAATATAAATAATCATTTATTGAAAATTGCCCAATCAATTTAACAATTATTTAACGAAGCCAAAACTATGTGGTAGTAAATCTTAATCGAAGTAACAAGGGCGTAACTATTATGTGGATTGAAATGTGTAGTCCTTGAAAACTACTCTAAGACTAAGACAGACAAGAGTTGCTCTAGGAGTGTTTGAAATGCGTGTAGGTCCTTGAAAGCTACTCTACGACTAAGACATACAAGAGTTGCACATTTACAACACTAAGAGGGTTTAGCCAAATTATATTGAATCCAATGTTTATGGGAGAATTGGAAAAAAGTATTTGCATATTATTCATTAAAGTGAATTAGTTGTGACTCCCTCTTATGTTGTAATCAGCTTGAACCAGTGCATAAGCTGCAATCATTTTTTAAAATTATGGTGCTTGATTTTCTGTTTAAACATAGCATTTGATGTGTACCATTAATGAATATAGTGATGTGAACATTAAAATCTAGTGTTTCCTAATGGTTGTTCATTGATATTTGTAATTTGCATACTTTTATATTTTTGCAAGCTTTGCAAGTTGCTTACACTTCCTCCATTGAAATTGCTAGGAACATTTTAAACGGTTTTGAAGAAGGGCCCTTGCGAGAAGGGTTCTCCAACCATCTACAAAATTAAAAAAAAAAAAAAAAAAATCTAATGTTTGTAAAAGTAATTATCCATATTTTTAAAATTCAATCTACATTCAAATCTTGCCATGTTTGTATGAGTATAAAGGTTTAAAAAATGGATTGATTGATTGATTGATTTTAATGATCTCCATGAGGCTGAACAGCCTAAGGGACCAAGAGAATAACAACCCTAACTCATCTTCACACTCTTTTTAATGTATAATCTTCTAATGTGAATCTTGACTAGAAGACTAGCAATCTAGTTAATCTTATCCCCGTCAAAAAGTTGGTGCATGTTGTCGACCTTTAAGCTGTTTTCATATTGACTGTGGATATCCTCGTAGGTTGCACATTCCATGACAAAGTGTCACTCCGTCTCCACCACACCCTTATTGCAGAATATGCAAGTTCTCTCCTCCCAAACTTCATTGGGTACCCTCCACCTACCAGTCTCACATCTAAGGTGATGTGAACCTGTCCTCAAATGTGCAACTAACAGTCTTGCTTTTCCTTTAATAGTTGCCCCTAAATATGTTTTCTCACTATGATCGCAATTTGGGTTAAACTCCTTTTTTTTTTACGCCCACTGTGATTGGTTCACATGGCAGTCCTAAATTTTTCATCCATGAACTTTTTTATTTCTTCCTTGGTGTTAAGACATTCATGCAACTTGATATTCCACTTACTCGACCACTTTTTATTTTTCTTCATCCAAGTTTTCTTCCTACGGTCTAACTCCTCCTCCATAGCTAATTTGGGTCAGCGTTGGTTATCCATGTTTTCCACCTTCTTTAAATAACTTATTAATTTGGTTATCATTGTTGTCTCCAACGGAAAAATACTTATTTCTGTTAAGAACCAAAGAACTGAATACAAAATATCACAATAGATCTAAAGATCAATATAGAAGAACAATATGCAAAATCTCTTTTATTACTATCAAACCCTTAAGGTAGGGCAACACCATACAATGGATCCTATTATGGAAGGGATCATCTTCTGTTCACTTGCCTCTTTGAGGGGGCATCCTCTTATTGAGCTACCGCTCAAAATACAATACTTCTCTTCATATCCCATTACATTGCTTGAACCCCTTTATATAGTACTACCATCACCTAAGAACATTCTAGAGGAGGAATATTCTAGAAGTAGAACCTTCTAAGAAGTCATCTTACATTTATTATATCTAACTACCATAATGGGCCTTATTTAATAATATAGTGGACCTAGTTCACCTTACATTGAATGGTCTCCACTATAATCACTATGGGCCCTCTTCCCCCCCTCCCCTTACCTCTCTAACTACCTTACATTCCATCCCCCTTATGAAAGTGTTGTCCTCAACGCTTGATGTATAACCATATACCAGGGTCTCATGGATAAGTGTGGACCACAATGCTGAAGTAGACTAGAGAACCATGGTCCCATTGAGAAATGGAAGCCACCATGCTGAAGTAGTCCAACCGCCATTGTAAACCAAGGTCCCATGTCCAATTGCTCATGTGAACCCCACATGGAAGATATTGGCACCTAATAACCAACTGAAAATGATGCTCCAAAGACTGACACCTGTCATGTGGATCCAAATAAGAAGATCCATCCACATAGTGGAAAATGGTCGTAGCATAATCTGGAAGGAATAATATCACTATAGAATATGCAAGATGGATGTTGGTAATAATCATTGGCTCATGATTTGTCACATTGATACTCTCTACAAAAGGTGGATTAAAGTTATCAAATAAAATATGAAAGTGGTTGTCAACCCAAAAATGACAACTATTCATATATCAATCGTCGCAATCGGCCTCCAAATCACACCAAGCATATATTTCTTGATTATATTCATCCCTGATGTCCGCCATAACAAATCTCCTGCATGCTATCCAATGAATCTTGAATACTACGAAAACTATCATTGAGGTAGTTTGTGAGGCCATCCAATGTGTCATACAATTGGGATTTGAATGTTTCAGTAATTTGTAGAATTTCTTTGAGGTTTTGAGAGGAAATATCCATCTGAGCACCCTATGAACTCTTCGGTCCCGCAACCGTCATGAAAAAACCCCAAAAATAGAACAATAAGTTACGACAGAAAATCACGTTTTTTTCTGGAAAAACCCTAAAAAACTGTTGAATTTAAAATGTTCATAACTTCACTTCCTGGACCTCGTTTCGGATGATTTGTTTTTTGAAATTGGGTGAAATTGTGAGAGGAACTCAGATCTGTAATTTGTTTGGGCAAATTCGGCCCCCAACTGCTACAGGAAAAAAAAAAATATCGCATCACCGTCCGCGAAAAAAACCCTGAAAATTTGCAGATTTTAAAACTTCAATATCTTGACTTCTCGGACTCCATTTCAAACGATTTGTTTTTTCAACTTGGGTGTTTTTCTGAGAGGAACTCAGATCTACAACCTGTTTCTACAAATTTTGTAGAGAAATATACCGAAAATTTCTGGAATGTCGCGGCCCTTTTTTTTCTTCTCTGAAAAAAAAAATCTACAAAAATAAAAAATATTTGCCCACAATGTCTGCCAAGGAAAGTGCTCTGATACTACTTGTTAAGAACCTGAATAGATCTACAAATATAATCACCACAAATACTGAATACACAATAATTCCACAAAACAAGATAGAAGAAACCACACTTTATTATTACCAAACCCTTGAGGTAGGGCAACACCATACAATGGATCATATTATGGATGGGATCATTTCCTGTTCACTTGCCTCTTCGAGGGGGCATCCTCGTATTTCACTATCGCTCAAAATACAATACTTCTCTTCATATCCCATTACATTGCTTGAACCTCTTTATATAGTACTACCATCACCTAAGAATATTCTATAGGAGGAATTTTCTAGAAGTAGAACCTTCTATGAAGTCATCTTACATTTATTATATCTAATTACCCATTTATTATATCTAACTACCATAGTGGGCCTTATTTAATAATATAGTGGACCTAGTCCACCTTACATTGAATGGTCTCCACTATTATCACTATGGGCCCTCTGCGCCCGACCTCCCCCGACCCCCTCCTCCACTACCTCTCTAGCTACCTTACAATTTCAATTAAAACAATCCCCTACGTGACTGTGGCTTTAACTTTGAGATTGTTAGTAATTAATTGCTTATGAATTATTTCTAGTTGTCTCCATCTGCAAGTTGGCATGTTACTTCCCCATATTTCACAACCATAGAGAACAACCGGTGTAACCAACAAACCAAAGAGGGTTTTTTTTTGTTTTCCAATCTCAAAGTTATGCTTTTCTGCACTTATTTTGGAGTAAGTATGAGGCTCTCCACCCTCATACTTTGCATCTTTGGTTTCTTTTCTTTTGTAATATGAGGAATTCTAAAAAGATAACTTCATCGATAAACACTATGAATTATAAATCAATTACCATTAATTTGTACAGTTTAATTTATCCAATTCATATCTTGATTCAATTAAATGTTATTATTTTTTCATTATTTTTGTCAAAGCTTTTTTCTATTAAATAGAAGAAGATAATAAATTATTAAAAAGATACACCCAACACACACTATATTGCCTAAAAGGAACCTAATATAAAGCAAATTATTATGAGTAAGTAGTTACGATATTCGTCGTGATATTTGTGGCTTGTCCATTTCCTAAAATTATATATATTATTAAATTCTTTACGATATGAAATGAGTATATAATAATAATAACAATAATAATCTATTTTTAAGGTCACGGCCAAGCCAAACACCAAATTGGTGTATGAGGCCCCCTTGTTTGTGGGACAAAGGACCTCCTCGACAAGGGAACAACATAATGTGTAAGATACTAGAGGTAGTAAATATAATAATTAGAATTTGTTCTAATTATTCGGATTTTTTCGCAGAGTTAGTTTTTTCAAAAAATATTTTTAATTATTTTTTTCTTCTACTATAATAGATAATTAGGTTGGGTTCACACTCGTGTGACACTAGGTCGATTCTGATTGTTATCGTTATAACCTCTAGGTGTAACTGCACATGCCCCAAACACAACACATGGGTAAGTCAAGGTTTTGATCCAATAACCTCACATAAAAGAGTGCCTTAACAATGCACTCTATCAATGAGTGATCTACACCCCGGGGCTTAATTATTTATTTTTTGTTTGTATTCAACTTTTTAATAAATTTTATTATACATTTTATTAGATTTTTTTGGATTTTGGATTTTTTAATGTTTAAATATAATTAATTTTTTATTTACAAGTATATTTTGTAATGTAGGGGTGGTAGATGTGGGGGGTTGTTTATGATTTTGGAGGATAACAAGAATTAACCTACACCTGGGGATTGGGAGAGGCATCTAATAACCAAGTTGAAACCCTATCTTTGTTTCAAGGTCTCGTGTTGTTGCGTGCATGACAAGTCGAAAAACTTGTGGTCATTGGAGATTCCATGGTGATAATTTGACAGATGAGAAATCCCTTAGCGACAAGATCTTCCAACTTGTCTGTCAATTGAGTTTAGCTTGGGTGGTTGGGAGGAATGATTGTTATCTTCCCCACCCAGGTTCAATTCCCACAAGTGATATGTTGAGCTCATAATAAGTATGTTGTTGTAGTGGCTTCAAGCCCTATTGTTGATCAACCTTATGTCCTAAAGATTCTAGGGTTTACCCTCGGTACCATCCTCAAAACGAGGGGAAGTACTTGGGGGTTTTCCCCAAGCAATGTAACATGGAAAATAAAAAGATCTTCCAACTTGTCTAGATTGATAGAAGTAATTCAAAGCATAATGGACTATTTTGATCAAATAACTTTTTAGCATGTCCTTCATCATCTAAACTCTGAAGTGGATGACATGGAAAATAGAGGTGTTCTTTTGAATAAGGAGCAAATGATCTGAAATTTTGGGGGTGGGGGGGGGAATCCTTTTGCACCATCTCCCACGACAATTTTCCTAATCAATTATAGTATGAATATCCACATCGAATCGATGGACAAGTGAAATTTAAATCACATCACCATGAAAAAGCATTTAACTCACTCCATCTCCCCGATACCCATGCCACCTCTCAACATGCTTGGGACTTTAATGGTGGGAGGATTGAGTCTTCCCAACTATGGTGGGATAAAGGATTTGATTGTGGTTTCAATTTTATTTGTAACAATGTCTTTTGTAGGTTCATGGCACTATGAGATGTGTGTGTGCTCTCCATTGGTGGTGTTGGAGACCAGGTTTGCAATGGCACTATGGAGGTGGAATGGTTTGAGGTTGAGTGTTGTCTAGTCAAGGCTTCTTTTGGGAAGGAAGATTGAAGTTTGGGAGCATTTTCTTTTTGACCTGACATATTTTCATCCAATGGAGAGTAGGAATCGTTGCAATGGGGGCAATGCTTGTGACATTATTGAATTTCGTAAGCTAATTCGATGCCAAGCTCGCCAACTAGAGGGGTTGCATTGGCAGCCAATGTTTAGAACCAAATGGAGGAAGTGAAGTATAAAATATTCAATTTGGAGTTGATGATGGATATCTAAAATTCTCATAATTAAAGGCTGGTATCTAAGCACAATTTGTTTGTTCATATTATTCATGATTCTCTGCCATACATCCCAACACATTAGTGGCATCTCCAAGAAATGCAACAGTCAAAGAAGATATAGTCCATTGAGTCATGTCAAGCACATGGAAATTGATGAAGCTTTCGAAAAGGAGCAAACTTAGAAGTAGTAGAAAGTTTCCAATGTATGTTTTCCCCTACTTTTATCCAAGTTCATGCTTTGCAAGTTTAATCTTATACTAGGGTAGTTTATTAGAATTTATAGTTCTAGGGGCATTTATTTATTGAGGAAGACTATAAAAGCATGGCAGGATTTAGACAAACCACCTGCATATTTTGTTCTCCTTGAACTTCATAGCTTTAGACTTCTACTTTTTTTATCATATTAACTCACTGTCCAGTTTGATCGCAACTCAATTTTAATATGATAATTATTTTTTTTCATTTAAAAAAAAGTATATTGTGTAATGTAAGAGAAAAAGATGATCATTTTCTACTTTTTCATTTCCATATATTTAGCACAACCTTTCCTTCAATGACCTTTTTGGGTGTTTCCATCTTAACTTGTGTGAGATAGTTATTAGTTGTGTTATTCCCTGTTTTCAAGTCATAAAATTCTAAGATCGAAATAATTTTGCACTTTGATCGCTTTATGTCTATTGAAGTTGTCTATGTAGTATTACTATTTCTTTTTGGTGTGTTTTTTGCATTTTTCCTTCTTGTAAATAATTTTTCAAAACCTTTTTATCCATTGAACATCCTCCTTCTTCATCCTAACAACATGAGCAATTTTTTTATACAAAAACATAAAAATAGTTATAATTACATCAAAAGAAGAAAGGTACATCTTATATCCCAATAGGAACGACGTCAAGAATGGAATTTGATAATCAAAATGGCCATCACGGTTGAAGCTCTCTAATCTTGTAGCAAATTTTTCTCCATTGGTTCGAATCTAATGATATGGAAAGTCAAAGTTCCCATCAATCTAGAACTTCAATTGAAGTTTTGGTGATATGGGTTGATTCAATGTTGGACAAAAACCCTAAGGGAATTGTTCCACCATACATGGATCTTGGATCATGGTAGAATTTTTCTCGTGCCTAAAATTTCTACAGGATTCTTATTGGATTTGTGGCCATAAAAAGAGTTTGTTTCCTACAAGATTAGCTTACTCCATCTTGGACCATATTGACCATGAAATATAGTCAAATAATTATATTAAAAACCATCGAAGTTAACAAAAAATTAATACATTTGAATTTTCAAGTAGACCTCGTTAGAGGGACAACTGGAGATTGTTTCCAAATTCCAACCATGTGTAGCACCCTAAAGTCCACTTGTGCTAGATTCAGTGAAAGTTGATAAGAGACATGGTGGGGTTCATCTACGAGGCTTTAAAGATGGAGAGTGAAAGCTCTCTAGGCTTAGATTTAGTAACTTCTAGGCTTATATTCACAGATACATAGTTTGTACGCCAGGTTTTTGTTGCAAAGCTTGCTTGCAAAATGTTTAACATAATTCACGTACAAGTTAGTATCAAGTCTTTATGTTTGCAACTTCTACAATTTGATGTTATGTACCAAGTGTTTGGTGAAAATGATAACATGTAAAGTGTTTGGAGAAATGCTCACATGACAAGAAAGTTATGAAATCATGATCAAATGCTCATAGGGAAAATTTGATGCCATGGGTGTAATCTAGAGATTTTGTGGCATATATAAAGCTTAAATTGGAGCACACACATCAAATCCCTGTGGACGAATAATAGCTTATGCTTATAGGGAAAAAAATCAAGGATTGGGATCTATTATTAGCTACATGATATGGAAGGATTCAACTCTCTTTCTGGTTTTAAGCCTATGTGGAGAAGTGGTGAGCAAAGGCACATCTTCATTGTCCAAACCCATTTATTTTGAGGATGTGGTAGGAACAAACCGCCTACTCCAATGTAATGTCCCCCTCTCCTTGACAATAAAAAACATGGACTAAGTAGTTTAGTCACCCCTCTAGACTATAGTCCCATGGGTAAAAGGGGTTGAGGCAATAAAAAGTCACTTAAGGAATTAAAGTGATTTTATTAAAAATTATTTCAACAAGAAAAGAAAAGATGAAGGTAATTTAAGTGAAAAATCAAATCACAACCTTAGTAAAAAGCAAAAAGGCAACACAACTGAGAATTATATTGGAAGGTATAAAAGAGAGAGGAGGCGCCTCACTCCTCATTCTTGTCTATTTTCTCATTGTGATCACTTGAGCTCTACAACTTACATTTTGAGAGTTTTGAGTCAAGAAAACCTAGAGGCTAGCAAGGAGGTGAAAGATTCCTCCATTCCTGGTCCAAGCTTGGCCAAGGAGGTGCAAGATCCCTCCCTCGCCATTATATTCAGTCACAAGTACTCAACACTCATTATTTAGAGGCTAGGACACATATTCGAAGGGTTTCCAGCAGTGGGGTGCACCACCAAGAGAAGAGTAGTTCAATTTGTTCCAAGGGAGCTAGATTTTCCCTTTCTCCCTATTCCAGGCTCATTGGTAGTGCCATAGCGCCCTTTTGTAGCCATTACAGGAGGGTTTTCCTTGCTAGATGATTTATTAAGGCTTGAGCCAAATTTCTATAGGAGGGGCACATCTTCACTGAGGAGACTTGGAGATCTGAGGGAATACTTAAGGGTTTGGTCCCCAACTTGGTACAGTTCTTCTATTCATCCCATTATCTACATTTTGGCAGTGATTTCATAATATTTGGTGGCCATCTTCTAGAGGGTCGAATTATCGAGCTTCTTCAGCGAGTCAGGGCCATACTAGTTCCAGATCCAGTCTTACAGAGGCATATCAACATAGATCTGAAGGTTTTATCCATTGAGGGAAAGAAATTGATCTTGTATTGAACTTATATTCAATAGAGGAAGGCTTGGAGGCTATATCTCTCTCTCTATATATATTTCATCAGATCTACAGATCCATGTATGAAAATCACTTATATTACTAAATAAAGGTCAGATATGAATCTTGCTATATTGTTTGTGCATTTCCTATGGAGCTATCCATGCTATGCAGACCATCCATAAGGAGGAAGATGAATCCTTGCATGTGCAAGGTAGTGGGGCATCATTACCCCCTGATGTAGGACTCAAGAAGGTCACCATTGCCTCTATGAGTGGGGTGCCTAAATTTAACACCTTTCAGATAAAGGGAGTTGTACAAGGACAAAGGGAAATAATGTTGATAGATGGTGGGGATTCTCATAACTTCATTGACATGGAAATGGTAGAGAGGAGGAATATCCCTATAGTTGATTTTGAGGGATTCTTGGTTGAAGTAGCAAGCGGGCGCACTATTGCTTGTGACAGGTACATTCCACATATGAGCTTGACATTGGGCAGATATACTTTGATACATGACTTTTATGTGGTGGACATTCCAGACACGAATATCATTTTAGGTGTGAAATGGCTTAGCACCTTCGGGCCAATCACCAATAATTACAAAACCATGGAAATGTCCTTCAACACAGAAGAAGGAAAAAGAGTCACACTTAAAGGGATGACAAGGGATTCACCTAGAGTGGTGACAACCAAGAAAAAGCATGCCATATTTAGGCGAGAAGAGATGGTCTTTGCAGTTGAATTCTTCATCATGGACACAATTGATGGGACAAACAAACAATACCCTCCAGACATACAAAGGATCCTCCACAAGCATAAAAGGGTCTTTGAGCCTATTCCTCCAGAGCAACATCCAAACAAGGGGTTTGAACATATTATATAATTGGAAGAAGGGTCCAAACCGGTCATCACTACCCCTTACTGACATCCCAAGAAGCACAAGGACGAGATAGAAAGTGCCATCAAAGAATTACTAGCCATGGGGCATATCATACCAAGTTAAAGGCCATTCACATCATCAGTTGTGTTGGTCAAAAAGAAGGATAGAACTATGTGCATGTGCATAGATTACAGAGCATTGAATAAGAGAACCATCAAGAACAGATACCTCATTCCCAAAATAGATGAAATATTGGATGAACTGCATGGGGCAATATACTTCACCAAAATTGATTTGCGCTCTGGATACCATCAAATCAGGACGAGGGAGCAAGGAATGCACAAGACAACCTTCAGATGCCATTTTGGACACTATGAGTTCCTTGTTACGCCTTTTGGCCTTATCAATGCACCAACTACCTTTCAATCCTACATGAATCATGTGTTTAACAAGCAACTAAGGAAATATTTGCTTGTCTTTTTTGATGATTTGTTGATTTACAACAAAACTTAGGAAGAGCATCTCAAACATGNGCCTTTTGGCCTTATCAATGCACCAACTACCTTTCAATCCTACATGAATCATGTGTTTAACAAGCAACTAAGGAAATATTTGCTTGTCTTTTTTGATGATTTGTTGATTTACAACAAAACTTAGGAAGAGCATCTCAAACATGTGGACCACATTTTGAGCATGGAGGAGTAGTCACTATATGCCAAAGAATCAAAATGTGAGATTGGAATGATAGAGGTCCTCTACTTGGGACACATTATTGGAGAAAAATGGGTACAAGTACATCAAGAGAAGATTCAAGCTATCATTAATTGGCCCACACCCAAAACACTTACATAAATTAAAAGTTTTCTTGGCATCTGCAGTTACTACAAAAAATTTGTCAAAGGGTTCTCTCAACTTTGTGCACCCCTAACTGATCTGACCAAAAAGGGAGCCTTTGACTGGAATGATAAAACCCAGTCAACATTTGAGAAATTGAAGAAGGTGATGAGTACTTGTCCTGTGTTATATTTACCTTATTTCTCCCAACCTTTCATTTTAGAGTGTGATGCATCTGGGGAAGGTGTTGGAACAATACTCATGTAGAATAAGCATGTTATTGCCTATAAGAGACGGAAATCGAGGGGTCCTGAAATGTTGCTTACCATTTATGACAAAGAAATGCTAGCCATAATGCATGCTCTCACCAAATTCAGATAATATCTAGTGGGAGGGAAATTTGTGGTTAGGACCGACCATAACAGTCTCAAATACTTCATTGCGCAAAAGGATCTTAATGAAAGGCAATAAAAGTGGGTAAGCAAATACAACTTTGACATTGAGTATGTCAAAGGGAAAAATAATGTGGTGGCAGATGCCTTATCCAGAAGGCCTTCATCATACTCTATGTCTGAAATATCTGTTGATTGGAAGTCTCTCTTATTGGTAGAATACTCAAAGAATAAATGTGTGTGTGAATTGATGGATGGACAGATACAGGATGACAAGTACATGATTATGGATGATGTTATTTATTACAAGGGAAGGATCTTTTTGGTTCCAGGATCCTCATTCAAAAGGAAAGTGCTTCAATCATTCCATGATTCTTCCTTAGCAGGTCATCAAGGATTCCTTAAAACATATAGACAGATCAGGGAAAGGTTTGCTTGGAAGGGATTGAAGGGAGAAGTTATGTGATATATCAAGGAATGTACCCTTTGTCAACATAACAAGGATAAGCACACACATCATGTTGGTCTATTACAACCCCTCCCTATTCCTGAGCACAAATGGGAGAGTGTATCTATGGATTTTATTATAGGTCTTCCCAAAACTCAAGGGAAGGATTGCATCTTTGTGGTGGTTGAACATTTGACCAAATTTGCGCACTCCTTTGCTATCTCCATGGACTTCAGCGCATCTCGGGTGGCAGATCTATTTTTCAGAGAGGTCTTCAAGTTACATGGGCTACCCAAAAATATAGTGAGTGATAGGGATAATAGGTTCATGAGTTTCTTTTGGAAGGAGTTGTTTCAGCTAGTAGGCACTATTTTAAATCCCAACACTAGCTACCATCCACAAACAGATGGGAAAATTGAGATTGTGAATAAGTGGGTGGAGGGGTATCTCCACAACTATGTATCGAGGTAGCAAAAAACATGGGTTAGATGGATTTATTTAGGATAATATTGCTACAACACTACTCATCATATGTTTATTGGCATGTCTCCTTTTAAAGMTTTATATAGTTATGAACCCCTCACCTTCATTGAGATTGTATTTGGAGACATCAAAGCTCCTATAGCTAAAGAATGGATACAAGATAGCCAAGACATTCTCAAGGAACTCAAAGATCATTTGCACAAGGCATAAAATCAACAAAAAATGTATGCTGATAAACACAGGGTGGAATGCACATTTGAGGTAGGGGACTTGGTGTACTTGAGACTACAACCATACAGACAATCATCCCTTAAGAGTAAGGGCACATAAAAGCTAAAACCTAGGTTCTATGGTCCATATAGAGTGCAAAGGAAAGTTGGGTCAGTGGCATATGAGTTAGAACTACCCCAAGGAAGCAAAATTCACAATGTCTTCCATGTATCTTGCATGAAAAGATCCTTGGGACAACATGTCGTAGCTAATGATGAGCTACCACCTATTGATGAGGAGGGGCACTTGATCTTGATACCAGAAGAGATTTTGGAAGTAAGGGCGAAAAAACTAAGAAACACGAGCATCAAGGAATACTTGGTTAAATGGAAAAATCTACCTATAGAATATGCCTCTTGGGAGAATGAACAAGTGCTACAACAAGCAGGTTCAAGATTGCTTGTGGGCAAGCAATTTCCAGTAGGGGAGACTGTAATTCCCCCCTCTCCTTGACAATAACAAAGATGGAATAAGTAGTATAGTCACCCCTATAGGATATAGTCCCGTGGGTAAAAGGGGTTGAGGCAATACAAAGTCACTTAAGGAATTAAAGTGATTTTATTAAAAAGTGACTTTCAAGAAGAAAAGAAAAGGTGAAAGTAACTTAAGTGAAAAATCAAATCACAACCTTAGTAAAAAGAAAAAAGGAAACTCAACTGAGAATTAGATTGGGAGGTATAAAAGAGAGAGTAGGCGCCTCACTCCTCATTCTTGTCTATTTTCTCATTGTGATCACTTGAGCTCTACAACTTATGTTTTGAGGGTTTTGAGTCAATAAACCCTAGAGGCTAGCAAGGAGGTGAAACATTTCTCCGTTCCTGGTCCAAGATTGGCCAAGGAGGTGCAAGATCCCTCCCTCTCCATTCTATTCAATCACATGTACTCAACACTCATTATTTGGAGGCTAGGATGCAAATTTGAAGGGTTTCCAGTTGTGGGACGCACCACCAAGATAAGAGTAGTTCGATTTGTTCCAAGGGAGCTAGATCTTCCCTTTCTCCCTATTCCAGGCTCATTGCTAGTGCCATAGCGCCCTTTTGCAGCCATTACAGGAGAGTTTTCCTTGCTAGATGATTTATTAAGGCTTGGGCCGAATTTCTATAAGAGGGGCATATCTTCACTAAGGAGACTTGTAGATATGAGGGAATACTTAAGGGTTTGGTCCCCAACTTGCTACAATTCTTCTATCATCCCTTGTCTACATTTTGGCAGTGATTTCACAGTATTTGGAAGCCATCTTCTAGAGGGACGAATTATTGAGCTTCTTCAGCCAGTCAGGGTCGTACCAGTTCCAGATCCAGTCTTACAAAGGCATATCAACATAGATTTGAAGGTTTCAACCATTGAGGGAAAGAAATTAATCTTGTATTGAACTTATATTCAACAGAGGAAGTCTTAGAGGCTATGTATCTCTCTATATATTTCATCGTATCTACAGATCCATGTATGAAGATCACTTATATTACTAAATAAAGGTCAGATCTAAAGCTTGCTATATTGTTTGTGCATTTCCTATATTATCTTGTGTCCAATGACTGTTATGATGTCATGAATGTTGTAAAACTCATCAAAACACTTCAACACTTCTTTCTGTAATAAATCCCTACAAAACAAACTTCAAACAACAAGCAACAAACCCTAGTTTTTGGACGAAATTGGTTGGTAACATTATAGTGGTTTCAGAGCGAATTTCCTTTGCCATCCTATGCAAAATACAAATGACCAGGAGAACTGGTCATGGGGGACAACTAGTAACAAGTATTCCATAAGGGGAAGAGTCAGAAGTCAGTATGGGAGAGACTCGTGAATCAAAAAATGCTACATCTGAAGAGGCCGAAATTTTGGCTAAAAAGGTAGCTCAGACAATGCAGAATGCACTATAGAACAGTCAGGAATCTATGTAGCGCAACCTTGAGGAAATGCAAAACCACCTATCTTTGGGACATACATAACTTAAACTATCCTCTGCTAGTTTGCAAAGACGGAAAAAAAAAATGATAGCTTTGCTGGAGGAGCAGAGTAAACACCAAGGTATTCTCTCTCAATATTTGATGGAACAAAGACATGGTAAAGACCCACCCTTGTTCGATGGAAGTCATGATGTTGGTGGATATCATGGGGGCAATGGAAACCATGATGAGTCCATACATATAGNGGAGCAGAGTAAACACCAAGGTATTCTCTCTCAATATTTGATGGAACAAAGACATGGTAAAGACCCACCCTTGTTCGATGGAAGTCATGATGTTGGTGGATATCATGGGGGCAATGGAAACCATGATGAGTCCATACATATAGATCAAGTGGGGGAGCATTGACAAATGATGGAATATCAATTCCATTTCACACAGCTAGCAGGACCACTCCTAGGGCGTATATGCCTACCTTCCTAGATACACAGAGGAGGGAAGCTAATGCCTTGGATTCAGAAAGTTTGGGTGATGAGTGGAAAACTGTAGAAAGGGAATACAATGCCATGAGCGCAGGATTCAGGAGACAGGTTTCTATGGGGGAGTATTTCCACTTGAAGATGAAAAGGAGATCCAAGGAGCGTTATAGAGGTGTTAGTGAGCTTGAATGAAGGGCTGGAAGAATGGACTTACCCTCCTTTGATTGATCGGATCACATCCAGGTTACAACATGGGTGCAAAAGATGGATGCTTACCTCCAATTGAATYCTATGTAGGAAAGATAAGCTATCWAGTTTGTAACTTTATATATGATGGGGAAGGCACATGAATGGTGGTTCCATGGAATAACCACCTTGGGCCATGAACGCATCACCTCTTATCAAGAATTCATGCAAAGGCTCATTGACAGGTTTGACAAAGGAGACCCGGATCGTCATTTCAGGGAGCTTACATAACTTAAGTAAACATGTTCAGCTGAGGCCTTTATTGAGGAGTTTCAAAGAGTATCAGTGATGGTTCCAGATATGGCAAAATCTAGATTACTTATGTTGTTTATAGATGGACTAAATTAACCAGTAAGAGGATGGGTTAAGGCTTTTAAGACTGTGACCTTGCAAGATGATATTGAGCGCACCAGAGATATAGTTGGGGCAACAAATAAAAATAGATTCACAGCCAAACCTCCTATCATTCCTATGGTATGTGACATTAGGCCAATGGACAAAGGAAAGGGGAAGTTGGATGAATCCACAAGAAGGGATTTATGAAGGAAACAAATTTGCTTCACTTGCAAAGAACCTTGGTAGCAAGGTCATAGGTGTTTGGGAAAGGGAACAATTCAATACACATAAGTGATATTTGAAAGTGAAGAGGAGACAGATGAGGAAGAGGGTGGAGCTATCCATGCTATGAAAACCAACCACAAGGAGGAAGATGAAACCTTATATGTGCAAGGTAGTGGGGCATCATTACCCCCTGATGTAGGACTCAAAAAGGTCACCATTGCCTCTATGAGAGGGGTGCCTAAATTTAACACCTTTCGGATAAAGGGAGTTGTACAAGGACAAAGGGCAACAATGTTGATAGATGGTGGGGCTTCTCATAACTTCATTGGCATGGCTATGGTAGAGAGGAGGCATATCCATACAATTGATTTTGGGGGCTTCTTGGTTGAAGTGGCAAGCAGGCGCACTATTGCTTGTGACAAGCACTGTAACACCAT
>SNQJ01S0093345.1:436-23063 GCA_010110895.2 Picea sitchensis
TCTTAAATCTTCCAAACCAAAACCCGATACCACTCACCTCACCCTGCCATCGTAATCCTATCACTACATGTCATCTGTCCTACTCTACATACTCGTTATCCAATTAAAACATTTCATGTGACCGCTAACTACCCCATAACAACCTTGTGCCATAACAAATATATGTTGTATACCTTAAAACCCCATTTCACATCATGTTACACCATTTTTTGATGAAGACACCATGGAGACCGCGTCGAACCCAGCTATCAAATTAATTGCCACCACCTCTCACCATCAATAGACGAATCTCTTCCCCGAGTAATACAGTTCTGCCACTATTTTACTGTAAGCTCTGTCAATTATGCCCCCCAAGGCTAAATCTGCAGACACATCTGTCAACCTCGACCACATCCCTATGGAAGATAAGGATTACAAAGTCACAGAGTCGAGGTGCGAATTCGACTTCTTCGAATTGCACTCATGGATGAAAGACATTTTTCTCGACCAGAGTGATGAAATTGGACTCTGGGAGTCCAATTTACCTCTGTACATTTTTCCTCAAACTCACCATTTCCTCACATTTTCTCTCAAATGTCAAGCTCGCTACTTTCCCGGCCAAAGAGCCATTGCCTCCTCCTCCAGTGAAACATTGTTCACGATTACCTCTGAAGCCATCGACCAAATGTTGCAAATCCCTAGAAATGACTCAGCCATCTCGTTCTTTGTTGAATCCCTAAATGACCTTTACCAAAACCTGACTTCCCCCAAAGAGCCCATATCTTTGAGATTTTCCTCCCAGAAGATGCCCAATTTCCCAAGAAGAATTCACCTTACTCATCTTCCATTTTCATTGTCAAATCCAACCAGATCATATCCATGCTTTCTTACATGTTAGGTTATTACTCGAATGAATGGGTATATGAACCTATTTTAGGTTTTCTATCCATATTTTCTACAAAAGAAAGAGTTTCCATTAAATTCAATTTCAGTCAATTTTTGGTTGATAATATTCATGATCAGTTATTCAAGTTCCCAACTAAAGGAATTTTCAGATACTCTTCAGTTATGGTCTACATGTTTTTATTTTACCAATCATATAGGTTTCCCTACGCACTTCAGAAGTTAAACTAGGAAGGAATCCCACAGTTAGTGACATCATGAACCTCATTGGTGAGGAAAAATTCAACAGAGTACAGCTTTAAGGACTTCATATATCAATTCATTCATCTAGTTGTTTGTATGTTGAACAACAGCACAGAGCCAAGGATTGGTGAAGAAATTCAGAAGGTTTTGCACCTATCTGATCAATCTAAGACAGGCGATTGGTATTTATACCAAAACCATACAGAGATAAGAGTATATGGGTGTGAGTTTCCTCCTTACAGATTGCCCAAATACCTACCAATGAGGATTTTTTCACTAGAGTATATAAGGCAAATGGTGAATTCAGATGATGTTCACTTTGTTGCAGCAAAGAAAAACTCCCAACTCATAATCAAAACCCAGGTTGAACCTTTCATCTGCGACAACAAATCAATAAGAGAAGAAGAAGATAGCTTCTTGAAAAAAATAAGGTTTCCTCTAAGTTTCATTTGGGCATATGACCCATTTGGTGTCATTTCTAAACTCATAATCGAACAAAAGAGCACTCATTATGTTCACACACAGAGGCCAGAGGTGGAAAGATACATGAACCAGACAGAGTGGTAGGAGAACACATTTCAATAACCAGAGGAGCAACCTATCTCTGTAACCACTTCACAGACTAATACACCCCAAAAGTAAGAAGAGAAGAGATCAAGGAAGGAGGTTTCTCCTTCAGTCACAGAGGTATCAGCTAAGGATTTTGAGGTATACAGAAAGAGGGATAAAACCAGTCATACAACATGTTTTCTCAAGGAGGGAGAAATGCAGTCCACCATAGTATTGGAGGGACCACACTCTTCAACCCATTCACACGGCATGTTTACAGGTTCTCCATCATTACCAACATATCAAAGAAACCCAGACACTACTCTGACAGTTGAATCATCTCATGGGAAAAAAGAGTCTAACATTTTTGACAAATATAAACAGATCAAGCAAAAGAATGAGCTCTTCAATAGTAGAA
Organism: Picea sitchensis; assembly: GCA_010110895.2. Lineage (NCBI taxonomy): Eukaryota > Viridiplantae > Streptophyta > Pinopsida > Pinales > Pinaceae > Picea > Picea sitchensis. The sequence continues at coordinate 2,529 of SNQJ01S0093345.1, forward strand.
CCTACACTCAATTTTGGAAGCAGACCTCCACTGCTCAACACAGATTGTTTTCATCTTTTGACACGGAAAGAGGAAGAATGAAAATGGAATTCTTACAAGCACAATTTGCCCATCCAAGAACAATTACAGACTACAAAAGGACTGTTATTGAATTTGATGTAAAAGATGTCCATCCAGTGGACCACATGGATATGCATAGACATATAGGATAAATGATATTATCAACTTTGAAAAATACCTCAATGACTGCTTCTAAGTTGAAGGTATCCCTAAATAACATCCATTCCCAATTAAAGTTGGAGAAGATCTCTTCTTTGGCCAAGGATAACAAAATAAAGTCATTAGAATAATTGGTTCTTAAAATTGGGTATGATCCAACAAATGTCAAAGAAGTAGAGGAGTTGTTAAAAAAGAAGAATGTTGATATAACATCTCTTAGAAAGCAGTTGAAGCTTCCAACTATAGAAGATTCACAAACCAAAGAAGTGGCTGAGACTGAAAGCCACAAAGAAGAGATGTCAAAGTTAATCATGGAACAAAATGCACAAATAAGGGAAATGGAAGCAGAAATGGACAAGATGATAAAAGAAAAGGAGAAAAATGTGTAGTTGGCCATGATCCCACTGGATGCAGTGCCTCTGATAGGGATCAGAACAACAGAAGGGTCCACATCAGTAGCAATTCCAGCAGCAATCCCATCAGCAATCCCAGTACAAGTCTCAGATGCATCTGATAAACTTGTAAAGTCCATGGAAGATATGTCCATACAAGGGGAAGAAATCAAAAAAATACAAGAAGAGGTAAAGACATTGCAGGAATTGAAATCAATGTTCCAGGCTAGTCACTAGGAAAAGATGCATAAGTCTCAAAGGCTCAGTCAACAGTTACAACAATTAGGGAAAGAGACTGACATGGCTAATACCTTAGCCCAAGCTAAGGAAAACATATGGATAGATATCAGCAAATCCATGTCAGAAATATGGCCCTCCATACAGATCATTTTTTAGCAACATGAATTAGTACAAAAAGCCAGGGGAGAAATTGAAATCATCAAGGAAGGCTTGGGAGAAAGACCCAAAGAGGCCACATAACTTATCAAATTTCTAAAATACAAAAACAAACAGGAGTTAGAAGAACTGGAGATTGAGGACAGAACTGAAACCATCCTTGAGATCAAGAAGGTTCTGACCAAGAAAGGCCTAATGTTGCAGTTGGAAGAAAAATCTCAAGTGATGGACATAGGTGTGCATAGGTTCTTCAGTAAGTTTGAGGTGCTACAAAAGAAAGGGCTTCCTGGATTGTTAGTACTTAATGACAAATTGATCACTTTGTCTGATTACAAACAGAAATTGAACATAGTGGCAAAAGACAGTTCAAAGTCTGCAAGGATATAGGGAAGCATCACTGGTAAAGATTTCCTAGAGACACTACAATTAGACTTAAGCATTCAGCATGCAATCAATCATATATTCATCACTAAGCCTACCTTTTCCAAATACACATATATGGATGAAATATCCAGGAAATTACTCAAGATTTCCATCCCAAGTAAAAAGAGGTGGGAAGATATATGTGCATTACTTGAGTAAAGACAGGTTTTGTGTTCTAGTCAGCGAGGAGCAGCAGCTAGCCAAAGTCAAAGAGATGATTCATCAACCACTTCCACCAAATCAACACTAGAGATTCGAGCCAATCTGCAAAATCCCTACATTTTGCATTTAGAGATTTAGTTAGTTAGATCATTTATGACAGGATCTATTGTAAATAGTTGTATAAAAACTTCTCTCTTCTAAGTATTATGGGTTGATTTTTGCATCCAAAAGCTATTGTGTAAATTTTCAAAGGATTGACCAGTAATAAAGAGGCTTATTCATAGGATTCTTGTGTCAGACTATTGGTGATGTGATTTCTCTCTTTGTCAAATGTTTTTCCATTCTCTGTAATCATTGCATGTGTTTCCAATTCTAATCATTAAAAGAAATTTAAAGAACATAATTTAGTTCATTATACTTTGTCTCTAGTTTTTCAATGATATTCATGTTGTTCATCTGAAACTAAGTAAAGGAATTCTTAAATGCTCTTCTAGTTAGTGGATTTCTCTCATTTTTTCCTCTTATTCATTTCATTTAATTTAATTAGATCCAAACAGTTTTACTACCATGCCCTGTGGAGAAAACCTTATAAAAGTTGAAATCAATCATTATCTTTAAGTACAGACCCCATAGCCCAATGGAAAATTAAGCATTCTTTCAGCCATATATTTCAAACAAACAAACATTGAAATTTCATAACTAGCCTAACACTCTAAACTCAAACAAATCTAAATCATATGGAGAGATCCATCTCTGAAGTTGGCAGGGCTAGATCCCAGCTTCCAAAGTGGTTTGGTAGTTCCTATGTATTTTATTCTACAACCTATGAAAATTATAGAGTGCTAACATAACACACATGAATATAACCATCCTCCTCAAGATCCAAACCATGTACAAGATATCAGTGCCACATGAGATAACCATCTCCTTAAGGTGTATGCCACATTAATCAACAACAATTCCAAGGTCAAGAAGCCTATTATAGAAATCTCTCTAAATGTCACCAACCAAATAGTATAATATACAACTAAGGGAATAGATTTCACCATGCACYCCACATCACATTAAGRCACCCAAAATATAACAYTCTTCACCATTAAGATCATGTTTGACCTTTCTTTGCTCATCGCCTAAGGAAGATAAAGAAAAATAGATAAAATTATTTGGCTCATGGACATACTTGTAAGGTCTCTTTGTCATGAAGGCTACTCTACTCTTGATCAATATGATCATGTTCAAGATGAATATTTTCATTCAATCCTAATGGAATACTTTCTTCGGGATGACTTTCACCTCCTTCCTCTGGAATTTTTACATTCAACCCCTCCAACAACTACTCAACTTGATTTTCAACTCCATATTGGAAATTAAAAATCACTACATGGTGTACCTTTTATATCAATAAAAATTCTTCAGTATGATCTTCACACTATTTTCTCCTTCTTATAGATCATATTTTGACCATAGGTATATTGATTCTCAAGTGGAATCCACAACTTGTATCCCTTGACTCCTTTTGAATATCCAACAAATATGCACTTTACTAATTTGTTGTCAAGTTTTTTCCCTAGTTGACTTAGGTACATGCATGTAAGATTCACATCCAAAAACCTTGAGATGTTAAATAGAACCCTTATCTTCACTCCAAACCTCTTCTAGTGTCTTGTCACCCCAAAATGAACTAGGTGACTTATTTGTAAAATAGTTTGTTGTAGCCACACCTTCATACCAAAATATTTTTCCGAAATTACATTTTTCTTTCATGCTCACAGTTTATCCATCAAGGTTTGATTCAACCTCACAGCAACACCATTTTTCTAAAAAGTATGTGAGGTGGTCTTCTAATTTTCAATAACTTGAGGTTTGCAAAAGAACCTGAACTCGTTAGAACAATATTCATGCCATTGCCACTTCTCAAAGTCTTCACCTTCTTCTGACTTTAGCTTTCAATGAAGCAAAAAAGTTCCTAAAACTTCAAGTGCATGACTTTTCTTCCTCATGAAGTAAATCCATGAATTTCATGAGGATTCATCAATGGAAGTGATAAAATAGTGATATCCTCTAATGGATACTACATCCATAGGCCTGCAAATATCAAAATGTGCCAACTCAATCACCTCCTTAGCTTTGTTGTTATTCAAATAAAAATGAACCCTCTTCTACTTTTCGAGAACACATGCCTCACAAAAATAAAAAGAGACCTTCAAATTATCAATTCCATGGACAATTTTATTGCATATACCTCATAGGTTCTTTTCACCAAGATGCACCATCTAGTGATGCCACGACATCATGTTTGATGTATTCAATGATATCCCTAATTTTTCCTTTTTAGTTGACATTACATTGCCACTACCCTTGACTTGAGTAGTTACATCCACTTGTAGAAAGTTCCAAGCCAAACATCATTTAGCCAAAATCATAGCCCCTCAAACAAATCTAAAACATCATTTATATAAGATTACATGAACACCTAGATCAACCATTTGGATCACTAAAAGTAAGTTCCATTTGAATCCCAATACATGTTACACATTGGGAATATTCTTCGCATGTCCCTCTTTGTATAGGAATTTTACACTACCATGTATGACAATCTCATAATTGAATTTATCCCCAAGAAATATTTACTTTCGTGTGAATTTTCATAATCCACAAACCACTTCCTATCAAGATTTACATGGAAGGAAGCTCTTGAATCAATCAACCATGCCTTGTCATGGGTAGTGGTTAAAAAACATGTGATATATGTGTTTCCCTCGCAACTTGAAATCCTAGCAACTAAAACCTCTTCTTCTTTCTCCTTCAAAGGATCAACCTTGAGTTCACTCCCCATGTGCCATTTTTAATGGCGCCTCCATAAAATAAACTCGAAATCCTAGCAGTTAAATCCTCCTTATTTGCTTCTTTATCCTTTGAAGGAGAAACCTTGCATTTTCTCTTATTGTGCCATGTTTAATGGCACCTATAGAAAATCAACACTTTTCACTTCCTACCTTTCTCGACATATCTTCCTTTAGATATAAATTTCCTCCTAGTATATCTCTAATCATTTCTCTCCTTAGAAAAACCCCTAGTCACGAAATATTCTAAACCAATGTTTATTTTAGAAGTTATTTTTTGTGTCTTCTCCTATAGCAACAGACCCATCATCTCAACAAAGTTGATATTTTCTACATTTATACCTCCATTGATGGAAACTATAAGGTTCTCCAAAGAATCTGGAAGACTACATAGCAAGGTTATGCGTGCTTTTTCTCTTTTACTTTGTCACTAATATACTTGAGATTGTTAAGCAAGGAATTGAAGGCATTAAGGTGATCCATAATCCTATCACCATCCTTATATTCAGAGTGTGCAACTTGTCCCACAGGAATATCAAATTCATAAGATATTTAGCATTAAACAACAAGCCAATATTGTCCCAAATCTTCTTTGTTGTAGTTTCCCATAAAAAAATTATTTAACACAAAATCAGATGAATTAAGACCATCCATAGACCATCAAGGCATTGGAATTATCATTCATCTTGTCCCAATAATCTTTCTTCATAGTGTCGAGTTTTGTGTCCTTAATAATGACTTCCTTCCACTCTCTTTCACTAAGAAGTTATTCCATCTTTAACTTTCACTAATTGAAGTTGTGGCAATTGAATTTATTAGTCTCATGATGTCTAGATTTCATTTCTACTACCACAAATATTATCCTAGCCTTTAAATAAATATAGCTACGTCAAAAATCATTGATGCACCAACACAACACTTGTTAGGCTGATCTTTTCAACATGGAAAATCAAATATATCTTCCTCTCTAACCACAACCTCAAAACAAGGCCTCGACAAACCAATATTCTACAAACTTGGCTTGGTGACAAAGGCATACCCTTAAATCCAACACTTGTTGTGTTAATATTTTTAACTTGGAAAATAAGATTTATCTGCCTCTCTAACCACAACCTCAAAACAAGGCCTCGACAAACCAATATTCTACAAACCTGGCTTAGTGACAAAGTAATCCGCTAAAACCTAGAGAGAAACCTACAACTAGTGGAGAAGAATCTATAGCACAAATATATTCAACATAGAGATGAAATTCAAAATAATAGAACAATCATAGCAAAGAAACACACACAGCAATAAAGAAGTTTTTCTCATAGGGATAAATGGTTGTCCGCCTTATTGTTTGTTTTCTTTTATGAAGAATGTACAAACATAGAAACAACACTTACCCTGAAATTGAGAATACAATCGAGAAATTGATATACTTATTAAACACACGAATGCAATATAGAGATTTACTTACACATTCCATATACAAGTGGAAACTACTAGTTACACAGATGATGTAACCAACAATAGTTTTCAAACTTTCACCATCTTTAAAGTGGATGTTGAGACTCTTTTAGACCATCATTGTTATGCCATATTTTTTTACTAAGTGTTGGCATAGAGTAAACTTTAGTAGAAGATTAATCTACAAGAGCCAAGAGATATTAGAAGCCTATATATATGGTTCTACATAATCCTAAGTATGTGGAGGTTGAGGATTCATTTTATACATACTCTATGCATAGTTCCTCTAATCCTCTATGAATTTCTCTAAAGACACTGACTCTTTTGGATGAGTGAGTTACATCTAGCAAGTTCCCTAGTATATTCCAAAAGATTCCATAATTGCTCCAATCACCTTTATAATGGAGAATTGTAATGATGTAAAGAGATATATTTGAGAGGTTGGCGATTATTATCATTATGGTTGTTAAGAATTGAGAGTTGTGCACTCTTTCATGAGTTCTACATCAAAGTTATGTTGTATTACTCATTTTTCTAATGCAATGGAGATTCATTCAATTGTGTGTTTATGTTCATTCTATATATGGATGAGTTATATGTGATTGATATGAATGTTATTAGTTATGTTACTTTAATTGAATGTGATCAAAGGATAAGTAAATCAATGCAACCCTAATTCAAGATTCTACAAGCATGTTGGAGTAATGGCTTGTTGTCCACTCATTTTTTTGCTATTGTTTCTTCAAACGAAATAGTATTTTCTTCAGTGCCTCTTTCCTTGACAAAGGAAATATTGGTGGTCTTATCTTGAGCTAATTTGTTTAGAGATGAGATGCATTTTGTCACTTCCTCTTTGCCACCAAAATAAAGGCCTTCATGCTTGACCTTGTTTTTGGCTATAATGGGGTTTGAAATCCCTTGGCTTCTCTTGCCTAACCCTTGGCCATTGTATCCCACTTGTCTCATTAGCTTGGAACCTATGCCTCTTGTATGTTTTTCAAATTACCAAAGGGATCTTCAAAAATAGATTGAGAAAGGTCCTTGGAGGGTGAGTTTACCATGTTGTTTTTTGTCATGGTGTTGGCTTATGTAGTAGAAATGGAAGGTGCTTTCACTTCCTTGGTATCTTGAAAAACTACATATAACTTGGCCAATGCCTCCTCCATTATTTCCAATTCTTGGTACAATCGAACCATCATCTAAGTGAGACTTTGTTCTCATTCAACATATAGTTTGATTAATTTCTCTCCCAATTGAAAGAGATAAATTTGGCTCTTGTGTTAATCTACCATAATAGTGGTGAGAGAGTCTTGGAATTCAACTAAGTGTTACTTTAACAAAGGCAACTATTTTGCAAAATTATCAAGGTCCTTTTCCAGGTCTACTCTCCTCCTATCAAACTTATGTATTTTCTTCTTCAATTGTTGATTCTCCTCTTGGATCTGCACAATGATGGCCTTATTACCACTTATCTTGCATAGGGTCATCCCCAGTGATTTTTATCCTTGAAATATAGGGTACTTACTAAATCCCCCTAGGATTTGGACATGGCATTTGCTTCATTTATACTTTTGGGCATTTTCACAATTCCCAATGTAGTCCACAGTTCATAAGGTAGTTCACATTTCTTGAGGCATTGATAAAAATGCTTTTGGACTATTTCTACATGCATGGTTCCCCTCATCACATTCCACATTGAATATCCTCGAGCACCCTCTTCATTCACCACTTATGAACTATTATTCACTTGATAGGAGGGTTGACCTCACATGTGTGGATGTCATACTAGTTGTTGGGAATTGTTTAGTAATATTTTGACTTGAGGGGTCAATTTCCATCATCCTTGGAGGTTGTTTTCTTGAGATATGGACATAATCTTGCCTTGAGAACCTATTTGAGGTACTTTTGGAGACTTTTGTAGGAGCCTTCTCCTTTTTGGGGCCTTATTCACTCATACCATGAGGTTGTTCCACCTTTGGAAACTAGACATTGGCTTGATTCTTCCTTAAAGGACTACTTCACAATTATTTGAGGATTATACCATGCATTTGAGGAGAAAACCTCTCCTTTGAAGACCTCATATATGATAATTTGATGTTTATTTTTAGGATCTACCCCCTTTTGAAGGAAGTTTACCATAGTCTATATGGATTTTTTATCTTGGAGGCCAAAGGCCCACCTTGCAGAAGACTTCGAAGTCTCCCCTTGCATGATTTGTGGATATTGGTTGGATATTGTTATAGCCCTAAAATTCCCTACTCATGCATGCATGGTATTGGCCTTCTTACTTGCATAATTTTCCAAATCAATGCTGAGGAGATCTACTTAAAAAACCATTTTTTAGAGCATGTACGCTCCCTGCACCACTACTGCCCGCGTACATATGCTTGTTTCATGCTAGAAAACCCATGTACATACGCTTGTTTCACAATAAACAACCCACGTATACCTTAAAAAGTTGCAAAAATTAAAAAGTTGTAAGGAATTTGGTGGAATTTACAGGCTATTGGAGGTTTCACAACCAATTCACCTACTATAGCTCGTCCCCCAACCGAATAACCATCCTTTTTTCATATAAAAGGAGGTGTTGGGGTCTCATTTCAGAACCAAGCATAAGAACAATGAAACTCTACCCAATTTCACTTCCCTTCCTTGCCCAAGAATTTGCTACCTTTTGTGAGTTATTGCCTCAACATTCCCTCTTCATCCCCTTTTCTTCCATTCAATCCATTCCCTCTTCATCCCCTTTTCTTCCATTCAATCCATTCCCTTTCTTTGAGGTGATTAGTAGATTATTAGAAGAGACTTATTGAAGGTGCACTTGGAGCATTGTAAATAGGAGCCCAGACTGGGTTCGTGGAACGGTGGCCAAAAGGGATTGTAAGTTTCAGTCTTTGTTTAATGAATAAAAGAATCTATTTTCCCTGTCCCAAATGATGATGTTTTGTGTCTTTTCTTTGATTTATACATAACGTTTGATATTTAACCCTAATTTATGGATAGAAATAGCATGCTTGTAGCCTTGTTTGCTTAGTCTTGGATGCAGGTCATCTTTGGGAGGAGACTTGTAGTCTTTGGAACTATAGATCTTGAGGAGATCATCACCAGACATTGGATAAAAGGTACAGTTATTGTTCTTCTCTCCTATTGCTTTCTATTCATTTATTTTGGTATGTTTGGGGTAGTGTAGAAAATAGGTTGACTTTTAGATGGTCATTTTCTATGTCTATATCCTAAACCCTGGTATAGTTATAGTAGAGTTTTCCTACTACCAGAATTGGCGACCATATTGGGGAGTCTCTCTAGGGTTTTTAGGGAGGTTTTTGGGTTGTTGATTGAATTTTTGTTTGCCTTTTGAGTTTCAGCCAAATTTACTGAGTCTTTTAAGGGTTTTTGGTCAATTGCAAGGTGCATACCATTTTTCCCTGCCCTGTAAGTCTACCTTGTATTTTTACTTTTGAAAAGTCTTAGAGATGTGCGTGCCTTGTTTTGGGTTATCTCGCATACATACGTGCTCTACACAATAGACATCCCGCGTACATACGCAGGATGTTGATGCAACAACCCACGTCTTTGTATCTTGAATTTTTTTTTAACAAAGAGAGAGTTTGTCTCTTGCCTAATAGAATTTAAAACTTCTTAGGAATTTCTTGAACCAGTCAGAGTCTCTATATTTGGCCATAGCTTGGCTTATATTTTTGGTCAACTTGTTCCTTAGTCTTCTTTTGTTTTCCCTAAAAGGTTTAGAGCGAGCTATCAAGTTTTTGATCCGCCTTTTGGTTTCTTTCTTGAATCCCTGTGATCCGCAGTGGGCTTAGGGTCTTTATCAATCTTGTTTTCAGTTTTCTCTTTGTTCATGTTTCTTGATTTATAAAATGAAAAAAAAGGGAGTCTTTATTTCAGTTTTTCTTTTTAAAGCAGTTCAAAAAATAAAAATAAAAAGAATTTATTTTCTTGCATTTAGTTTGGTAAAGTAGTCAAGGTTGTTATTTTCAAAAGAAAAAGATTCTTCATTTCAAAGTTATTTTTGATTTCCTGGAATATAAGTAGATTGTAGTCAAACAAAAGCAAGTTTTAGGATTTCTTCATTTACAAGATCTTGAAATATCAATTAGAAAAGTTGAATTTACAAAGAGTTTTTTTTACAAGCTTTGTTTTTTATTTCGAAGTATATTTTACTTTCAAAATGATTTAAAGTTCTCTTCCTTTTTTGTCTCTTCATAACACCATCATTTTCACTACCACACCCTTTGCGTAAATAAAACCTTAATATTAACGCTTAATCTAAGAAATATTATACTTTATGTTTGTAGGGTTCAATGAGTAGTTTAGGGTTTTAGGGCCTTGAATTAGGTGTGAAGAGGAAATTCTTCAAGGCCACTTTAAAACAAACTTTAGAGTCTGAGATAGGGAGTGTTTTAAGTTCAGCATTGTAAGAGTTAGTCGGGACCCCCCTCTAACACAAGGGATAAACACAAGGTCGCGTGAAGAAAGGCAGAGGAGATAACTGCCTCAAAGTTGGACTAAACGTAGTGGAGATTGTATATTGAGGGTCTTTCTCGGGAACAATACCGATCGCATTTTCCTACAAAGCTTTGTGGACCTCGAATCCGTTCAAGATCGTCAGTTGTCTTCTGGACCAATTGCTTTCTGCACCCTTGAAGGGCTTCAAACTTGTTATCCTTATCATTACGATATCCCGACTGTCGACTGTACTCACCTGGTGACTGACTGCGAGCTGGAAACTTAGTTTCATATATTTTATAGACTTACACAGGTGAATGTGGGGATATAATGTGGTACCTAGGGAAGACGTGGGATCGCACTTCGCAGAGTATAGTTGTAGGGTGCTTCCGTGTTCGAGTTACACTTACACTGGTTAGTTGTTCTATTGTCGATTGGCGTAACTCTCCTTCCCACTAGTTAGTCAACTGCATGATTTATCGTTAGGAAAATTTCAGTGTGTTCTCTATGCTCCGTAGTTTTCCATAGTGAGTTAGTCATTCATTTCTTTGGGTCTCTGTTGGCACGGGGGTAGACCCGGGGTTCAACGCTACAAAAGCGCACCAACAAATCCCTAACTACTGGCCCTTTCGGCAACACCTGCGAAGCAAATGAAGTCTCACCCGAGGTAGAGGTAGGGTGGTTGCAAGACTCAAGTGTTTGTAACCTTAGCTGGGACACAGATATGTGATTGTACTACTTAACAAAGCACTTAACACCGTCATTTCCTCAATATACAGTCAATAACCACTTCACTTATAAGACAGAACTTCATAGCATTAACACTGATCTAATGTATTTAAGCACTTATCATAAGTAAATAGGTTAGATATGGTAGATCAAGCACTCAACATATCCATGTATATTAGATCTATCATTCTACCTATCATTAGCACTAAGCATAAGAAGATCTATGTAAACATATCAGAGCACTTAGCATATAACATATGAACACATCAAGACAAATCACAAATCACATAACACAGTGTTTACGTGGTTCACCCCCACCCTGGGGCTACGTCCACCAACTCTTCTTCTTTATTGTATTCATTCAATCGGTTACAAGCACAAAGCCATAAAAAATCCTTACTTCGGATAGGACACAAGATCGGCGCAACTCGCTAGATCCTTCTTCCTTGAGTTACAGCACTAATCTCTCCACAATATGCTACAAGGAGCTGCACTTAGCTCTGTAAGTATCTTATAGTCATGCACAAAGAACTTTCAGACTCTACTCACACTTATCATGCATTCACATCACATATATGCACTATTCTCTTCAACTACTACAAACTTACATTACCTATCCTTCTATTTATACATACAAAATAGGCCTAAACATGGGTAAACCCATGGGCTGACATCCCATTCCTGTTACATATTCCCAAAACCCAAAAAGGGGCCCAAAAGGGGGTTGAGATCCCATGATATATGCTTCATCTTTCTCTCCTCCTTCGACAGACTGTCGAAGTTCCAAAATAGGTCAACATGACCAAGAAATTCCCAAAACTTGGTGAAGGACCAACAGGCCCCCAACACTCACCTATGACTCATTCTAAGTCACTCTGGTCTGATCAGTTCAGCTTCGAATTCCTCAAGCTTGGCTCGATTTGATTTGACTTGCTACTTTGTTATGGCCTCTTATTCGGTGAACTTTTGGATTACTGCATCATTCACTGGCCCTTCTAGGTGTTGTTATGTTGTGATGATGAGTTGTTCTAGTTCTTATCCTTGGTTCTCCACCTCTGTAAACAACTGGCATGCCTTATCTTGCACAGGTTGAAGTTGTTGAGTGACTTACATCACTTTGATTTGAAGCAAATGGATCTGTTGTTGAGATGTGCATTGTTCATGAGACCTCTTCATTCTATCTACAGCTGACAGGGCCTTCAACTACGCCTGTAGTGTATCTGTGTGTTTCTTCGCTTCCTGGAGTTGTGACTCCAGCGCCTATAATTATGGGTTCTCGGCGAGTTTCTTGTATGATTGGGCGCTTCGATTACTCAGCTGCTTGCACTCCAAGGCAAGAGATTTTAATCTGTCAACTGTGTTGTGGGTAGTTTCTTCTCATTGATCCCTTACATCTTGAGGGGTCTCGGGCACAATGCGAAGCTCCAAGTCTGTTATGCATTGTTGGAGCTGTTGGATTACTTCTTCGAGTTGTGCCACCTGTTGGGGAACTCTCTCTTAGACCTTTACTTCGATGACTATCACAGAGTGAAGTTCTTTGAGAACCATTTCCTTAACTTCGAGTTACTTGGCAAGCAACTATTCCTTTCTTTGTTGTAACTGTACTTTTTCTTCATCCCACTTCACTTGCAGAGCCAGCTTTTCCCGTTCTGCAGCACTAGGTTTCTCCTCTAGGCCTTTCTATACTTTCACTAAAGCCTGGGTGGCTTGTGTTATCTCCTCTTGAGCTTGTCAAAGGTGAGCTTCGACTGTATCAGCAATGCGGTGTAGTTGTGTTGGCTCATCACCTAGTTCTGATGTTCCTATCGATAGAGGCGTAGTGGAAATTGGGCGGTTGGATTGTATGGCCTGCTGCACCCCTTAGAGATCATCCTTAATCTAACTGAACACCTCCTCCTGCTTAGCTTTCTGCTTATCTGTTATCTCCAGCGAAGCATCGTTCAGTGTCGCGACAATGAAGTCGAAGTCATCTGAGGTGAGTGTGGTCTCAAATTTGGTTCTGGTTGCTTTCAATTTCTTCCTCGAAGAAGGTTTCGGAGGGGAAACCTTCCTTTTATTTGAGGGGTCCTCCTCGTCTCTAGGTGATGTAACTTCGCCTTTCTTCATTTCAAATTTTTCTCCATCTATCTCTCTGCCATATCCTTCTTGCTCTACTGAGATGGAAGCGGTCTTCACGGATGCACTTTCTAAATCATGGACCTCTTAGGTCTTCTTTGTCTTGCTAGGTCCAGGTATATCCGTCGCAATTTTTGGACTATCAACATCGGAAATCTCCACAGAGTTCGATGGAACAAGGAGGTTCGCCGACCATTCCTTGGTAATCTCTTCCAAGTCATCCTATGTCAACTTGTAGTACGATTTCAGTTGTTGTTTATGCTCATCAGCACACGCTGTGATATAGATGAAATGGAGGTCCGTGTTGAATTTCATAAAGGGCATAAACCTATGGAGAGTGTTCGGGGTTATATGAGGTGTGGACTGGATGGCTACCTTTAATTGGTTGTAATAAGTGTGGAAGACTGCATTTGATTACCACTGCTTGTTCATGTTGTTCGAGTACCATAGGGTACTGAACTTCGCGGCCAAAGGTTCAAACGGCTCGATGTCTAGGAAGGTCGCACCTTCTGGCATCTCCCATGTGATGAAAGAGATCAGGATGAGAATTCAGCTCAAGTGGAACTCATATCCTTGATCTTGTGCTTCCCTGCAGTCCAATTCCAGTTGGTTTACAAGGTACTTCGCCCAATTCATTTGTAGGCCCTTTGCACACTTTCCTGCGAGGTCGACTAAAAGTCCAGTCACTTGGGTGGATCGGTTTTGCGAACCAACTTTCCTATGATCAATTGATAGGATAGGCACATTCAGCCGCTCTGGATAGAGGCCACCTTGTAGCCTCGCGTTCCCTTCTCGACATCCCCATAGGTGTCTTTTATCTTCTGCACAAGAGTGTGATCCATGGTTTTCCTAGGATAGAAATCATGTGTGTCAAGGCCTTGCATGCTCAGCCCTGTGATCTGATTAATCAACATCGGATCCACTGATATGGTGATTCAACCATAAATATCCGCCATGGTAGCAGGACAACAGTAGCTTGACGCATGCGTTCACTTCTTGGTGCCTTCCGAAGTGCGGGATCTTCATAACGTTGAGGAGGGTGGACTGCACGAGGCTCATGGTCCATGACTGGGGTATGATCTTCAAGTTCTTTCCCTTGGTTATGGTTAGATACTTGTGCGGGGCAAGNGTACACCTTCCTGTCATCGAGGTTGAAGTCGCTAAACTTCAATGCTGTGATCTTATCTTGGTATGTGTGTATCTCCTTCGGGAGGTACGTAGTGACCAATTCATATTCAAAGTCTCTAAGCACACTGTCTTGGTTTATTGTGCCGCTCAGAGGTGGTATATAGGCAGGTAGAATTCTTGGAATCAGCTTAGCATTCGCTAAGCCATCCTTGTGCTTAGTTTGCCTTTTCGTGAGCAGTTGATGGGGACGCTTGCACTATTTTTGTGGATGAAGCCTAGATACCTTCAGACATTGACATGGCTTTTTCAACCATCAAGTTGATCAAAAATTCCTTAGCATCTTTCTCTGCAGCGCTCAATGCTTACGACATACGCACTCAGGGTGAACAATTCATGGGTTCAAGGAACAACTTAGACATGGTGATGAGATAGAGATAGAGAGAACAATGATCACTGTATAAACTAGGATTAGTCTATGGGATCGAATTCTCAATTAGAAAAAAGTGTTCTCGGTGCATGGAGTGACGTGATAAATAGTTAACTCAACAACGGTGTGCTTACAATGGGTATGAGCCTCCATTAACTCATGTTCGATCCGTTATGGCATGGCCCAATGGTCTGATGATGAACCTTTATTACTTGTATGCATGTTCGAAGCGGGATTCAAACGGATATATCGGCCCCAACGGTTATATTGCTTCACCATGGTGAAGTGCCTTGTGTCGTTGTTCTGATATCTCGGCTTAGCTCCAATTTTACAATTTTTCTTTCTGCGAGGTCTCCTCCAGAACCTCCTACAACTTTTAAGTCTTAGCCCTCTTCTTTCTTAACTGTCGAGCATTTTTTCTAGTGAGCTTCGTCTTGGTAATTCTTTTTCCATTCTGATTCTTGTCTTTTGTGGTCTCAGTCACTTCGCATTGTTGAGATTCTTCCCTAGGGTTCTTGGATAAGACTTCTTCTTTGTCGGGGATAGGTAATTCAATATTCTATGGATTCTCTAGAGTTCTCTTAACTTTGACAGTTGGGTTACTATCCTTAAACATCTTCAATCTGTTCTCATGTTCTTCAATCAATTGTGCGATCTTTCTGGTCATGAAAAATTTTAACTCTTGTTTCTTTTGTTCCAAAACTTCTTCTTCCTCTTTTTGTCTTGCTTGGTCTCTATCAATACAAGGTTTTCCTATTAACATGGTAAATGGGGCGTGGTTCTCAATACATTGAATAATCTCAAAATCTTCTTCTATCGAAGTTCCATTGATAGTCATAGGTATCTGAGCGAGCCGCCCACACAAGTTTACCAATTTTCCTCTTAATAACCCTATTCCTCCTAGTGAAGGGATCATAGCAGGCCTTCCTATAGCTTCCCAAGTTCTTTCTGTCATGATATTCACTTCTGTTTCCTCATCTAGAACAAAGTCAATGTCGAAGTCCCCTATTCTTTCTTCAATGCATTCTTTTTCTTTAAATATCTCTGATAACCTGACATGTCGGTGACCATTCAGGGTTTCGTTTATTTGCAGCAATACTTTCTCTGATTCTTTATGGGGTTTTGTTGTAGCCTTAGTTTCTGGATCTATCTTAGGGTTTTCTTGTCTTATGTTCATACTTCCAAGCTTAGCAATCATTCTAGGGCAATTCAACACTTCATGGTCTAGAGATTTGCAACAAAGACAAGTAGGCCTTCCATGAGGGCATTCCTTAGCAAGATGTCTCAGTCTTCAGCAACTGTAACAGAGGGTTAATCCTCTCTTTCTTTTAAATGATCCTTGACCTCCTATGTATTGCGCACTAGGATCATAGGAGCTAACCTGCAATAAATTCTTTCTAGGATCCTGCATCCATTTGTTAGTCCAAGCATTCTTTCTATGAATTGGTATAACATATCTTTCACTAGTCTTATCAGATCTATTCATATCAAACCTTCTTTCATCTATTAGTGCCCTAGTTTTCAGTCTAGGACAGATCCTATCAATCATACCTAGATCCA
This sequence comes from Picea sitchensis, assembly GCA_010110895.2. NCBI lineage: Eukaryota > Viridiplantae > Streptophyta > Pinopsida > Pinales > Pinaceae > Picea > Picea sitchensis. The sequence goes on from SNQJ01S0093345.1 coordinate 18,836, forward strand.
TGCTATAGAAACAAAAAATTCTACTTATCTTACTTCTACAGAGTACGAAGCTTCCAGATCTAAAATTTTTAACTATTCTTACCTTTATCAGAGCATAGAGCTTGCAGATCTTACCTCTTTTAATCAGACGTTCTTACTTTACCTTTCTTAGAGCACAGAGCTTTATAAGTCAAGTAGAATATTGCACGTTAGGGCATAGATCTTTCACAATTTCAGGATGGGTCTTTGCACAGAGCTTCTTCTTTCTCAGTTTCCAGCAATCACAGTTTCAGTCCCGAAAATGGAACCATTTGTTGGCATGGGGGAGACCAAGGGTTCAATGCTCCAACAGTGCATCAACAAAGCCCTAACTATCGGCCCTTTCGGAAAAACCTGCAAAGCAGATGAAGTCTCACTCGAGGTAGAGGCAGGGGTGGTTGCAAGACTTAAGTGTCTGTAACCTTAGCTGGGACACAGATCTGTGATTGTACTAATTAAAAAAGCACTTAACACCATCAGTTCCTCAATATACAGTCAATAACCACTTCGCTTATAAGATAGAACTTCATAGCATTAACATTGATCTAATGTATTTAAGCACTTATCATAAGTAAATAGGTCAGATCTGGTAGATCAAGCACTGAGCATATCCTTGTATATCAGATCTATCATTCTACCTATCATTAGCACTAAGCATAAGCAGATCTATCTAAACATATTAGAGCACTTAGCATATAACATATGAACACATCAAGACAAATCACAAAGCACATAACACAGTGTTTACGTGGTTCACCCCCACCCTGGGGCTATGTCCACCAACTCTTTTTCTTTATTGTCTTCAGTCAATCAGTTACAAGCACAAAGCCATCAAAAACCCTTACTCCGCACAGGACAGAAGATCTGTGCAGCTCACTAGATCCTTCTTCCTTGCGTTACAACTCCACAATCTGCTACAAGGACCTACACTTAGCTCTGTAAGTATCTTACAGTCATGCACAAATCACTTTCAGACTCTACTCGCACTTAGCATGCATTCACATCACATAGATGCACTATTCTCTTCAACTACTACCAACCTACATTGCCTATCCTTCTATTTATACATACAAAATATGCCTAAACATGGGTAAACCCATGGGCCGACATCCCATTCCCATTACATATTCCCAAAAACCCAAAAAGGGGCCCAAAAGGGGGCTGATATCCCGTGATATCTTCTTCGTCTTGCGCTCCTCCCTTGACAGGTTGTCGAAGTTCCAAAATAGGTCAACATGACCAAGAAATTCCCAAAACTTGGTCAAGGACCAACAGTCTATGACCTAAGGTGGTAGACCGCCCACTCCATCGGTCGTGAGGAATTTTCGGTCTTCCGCTTAGAAACATGGAGCCGCCTATTTCTAGGCATTTCTTTTATACCAATGGTTCTCTAGAGTTAGTGTGTGAGACTTTTATGAACTTGAACGATCCCACAAGTGGAGAACCTGTGCATAAGATATTCATGGATAAAGTTCCCGACAATACCAACCAAGGAACCCATTCAAAAGGGAATTCTTGTGCTTTTCCTTTTTTTGGAAATGTTGGTGTCCCTTTGATGGCCACTTTATACATTCATGGGTTGAATGTGGGACTACCGGTTTGGTTGGGTACCATTCCAAATGTCACAAATTATCTTGATGCTTCTCAGTTAAGAACCTTATGTCATGGGCATCATGTTGATGTTCCTTTGTCAGCAAATTCTTCTCCTCCTCCTTATTCCTTCCCTGGTGAAAGTATATCTACTAGTAACCAGAAGTCTAAACAAAATAGAAAGAGGAAGAATAGGAAGAAGAAATCACCAACCTTTGCGAGTCATGTTGGAGATGTGAAACCAGCTACTGCTAGTCATGTTGGGGGCATTTATTTTTTTGAGAAACCTAGATGGATAGGCGTAAGCCTAAGTTCCCTTGAAATCTTTGCAAGGGATATCACCTTACTCATATGTGTCATGGAATTCCAGAGGCACGAAGATTGTGGTCCCTATCTGCAATCTCTTTTGATTCTAAGTCTTCTGAGGTTTCCTCACAGTCTATTCAGCCAGTGGTTGAGAAAGTGGTCACGACGATGCAATCTTCAGTTGATCCCACTCTTCTCTTGGGGAGTGATGTGTCTACCGACTATGTTTTTAGCATTTCCAGCTCAGTAGTTTCAGAACAAGGGGGCATCCTTCTCACTTCGAGCACACACACCCCCAAGTCCTAGGATGGTTTCCTTTGATTGGAATGACCTTGTCGAGCCTCATCTTCCTTGTTCTGCACCCTTTCAAATAAGGGTTGAAGTTAATTCAAAAAACATTTATCGATGTATCGTAGATGAAGGAGCCTCCGCAAGTATTTTATCCTCCTTGGCTTGGCAAGATTTGGTTTCCCCCGAGCTTGTGACTGCTTTGCATGAGTTGTTGGATTTTGACATAAATCCTAGTGAATATTTGGGGATTCTTCCTCAGTTTCCTATCTCGTTAGGTGGGAATATTGTCCTCATCGATGTTATAGTGGTACAAGGCCCACTAGATTTCAATATGCTTCTCGGGCGTGACTATGTATATGCTATGAATGGTGTGGTGTCTACACTCTTTCGGGTGATTCATTTCCCTCACAATGGAAGCATTGTCACTATCGACTAGTTGGCATATAATAATCACCATCCTAATTCGATGTTAGTCCAGGTTTCTCCTTTATATATTCCTAGTGTTCATGTAGAATCTACCCTGCCACAAGTTAATTATGTGGCATCTTATCCTCGGTGTTCAATTTCTCCTGAGCAGGAACTTGTTCACTCGTGTTTTCCTTCTCGAGACTTGATCTCAACAATTGATCCATTAGTTTATCCAATGGGGGAATGGGAGCCCTTGCTTCCCCCTCTTGGTCCGAGTAATCTTGAGTCTCCTTTTGAGTTTGATCTCAATGTTTGTAGATCCTCAAGCCATTGTGCTTGTTATTCTTCATTGATAGAATCTCTCGATCCTGGACAGAACCTCCATCGTCATATGGAATATGGTCAGTTTGCTTCACCCTTTGGGACTGTCGACCCTCCTCGTTTGCGTGATTTCTTGGATTTTGAATTGCCTTCAGATGAGGTTATCCTTGAAGCCATGACTACAGTTTCTATACCGTGGGAAGACTTACACTATGGTTTGTGTTTTCTTCCCTTTTGGGAGACTTTCCAAGTTGACTATCGAAGAGACTCTTGGTCAGAGCCTAACAGTGGGCTCTACCTGAACTACTACCACACATGAGTTGTAAGGGTGTCTAGTACCTTGTACATATTGTATAGTCCAGGTTTGTTGTTTTCAAGTTTTGTATTCAGTAGCACCTCTTATTTTTCAAATTTTCTATTTGTATCGGATTTATTAACTTTTGGATGAGTGTTATTGGCCTTATATACAGGATCTTGGAGACATTTTTTTTTACATGTGTTCATCGTATCGATCCGTTCTGACAAGTATTGACCTTGAAACTGGAATATAGGTTAGATTTTTCCCTACTTTCATTTTTGAATTATCCGTTTCCTGGTTCATTTGGCCTTATAATCGACCCCACCGAAGTGCAACATGAAACCTTCTCTGCTGCTTTATAAGTGTCGTAATTAGGTGGTAGAGACTACCTCTATATGGATTCCCTAAGTAGATTATTTTCTACATTTTGGCATCCATGATGTCAATTTTGACTATAGGCTTGGGAGTCCTTGTTAGTCCCATCACGATTACATATTGAAGCATCATTATTTTGTTAATCATCATTCTTGGCCTTACCCTCGGGACTCCCTAATGAGCATGCTTTGTTGTCTTTCAAGCTCACTTTAAAATTCAAAAGAAACATCCAACGAGACTGTATTTATTCTTTTCGATCTCGTTTGGATTACTTGAGAAAAGTAGCCCCTTGGAGTCTTCTTTAAGCACTTTTCAGACTCTCTAAAATTGAAAAGATTGTTGAGCAATCTTGTTTCCCTTCATGCTCGCCAAACTCAAATTTGAAGCCACATCTGTCCGACGGTAGTTTACCCCTTTTTTGGTCCAAATGGCTAATTTTACGAATAAAGGTATGCTCTAGGAACTTTGGTTTGCTAGAAGAGTATTCTCAGGCGTAATTTTAACCCTTTTCTGGGCCTGAGGGACTAAATTTTTGAAAAAGGAACATTCTCCTCGGTTTTGGTTTATCACCTTTTTCGGGCCTTGGAGATTACTTACGAAAAAGGAAACCCCCCCCCCCCC
>SNQJ01S0093345.1:32284-53475 GCA_010110895.2 Picea sitchensis
TACAATATTGAACCTATAATAATCCGTTTATGTCGTTCCACGCTCTCTAACAAACAACCAAATCATTCTAACAAATTTTGTTATTTGAGTATCTATGTTGTGGGATTTATGCCCTAACATATGTGAGTCATGTTATGTAGGTCCCTAATCTCATTTCGTGCAAGCCCGACACAAACATATTGTCTTTTAATTAGTGAGAGGTAGGTTTCAAATGTTATTCCAAATTAGCTTATTGGGAACTCGTGAGCTTTCACTGGTTGAAAAGATCTACATTGAGTATGTTCTGTAACGATCAATGGTCTTGGATATGATGTTGCAAGGTATGTTGTAAATTATTTTCATTTTAAATATATTTTATATTATATATGTTTGATTTTAGAGTATTTAAAATAGATATTTATATAAAGTTATGGAGGAAGTTTATAAAGTATATACAAAGTATATTTGTTAGCAAAGAAATATTTTTCTTAAATGTCATTATGTTTAGTACTTACTTTTGGTATCATATTATATGAAATAGCTTTGTGGTTAAATAGTATTGTCTCGTCCTTAAGGTGTAGGACAGTCAGTGACGGAGTGTGTTATTAAGACACTATGTGATGTTAAGTCATCGGTTCGAAACCTGCAAAAACAAAAAATCCAGCCATATTAAGAGTTGGTGTGGCTCAAGTCGAGTGCGATCCTTGGGTAATTTTAACTAAATACATCTAGATTTGATGAGAATTGTACAATAAAAAAAAACAAAAAAATAAACACATCACGTTAAAAAAACCCCAAAAAATACTAATTAAAAAAGATGAAAAAGATAGTGGTCATTGGTTAAATCACCATCTATAGAAGATGAAGGAGACAATTGTCACATGGCTCCTCTTGTATTATCATTCCTTTATACCTATGTGAAAGCAAGAGTGTGAGGTTAAAAGAAGGGATTTGTCCTCGTCCACAACAGCATTGGCTTTACACTGAGAGAAAACAAACCAACAGTGCATGTTTTCTTTGGATGAAGTTTATGCTCATTCCGATCAGTCTCCTTTTTAGGTGTGCTTACTCTCATCGATCTCTTTTTAGGTATGCTCATTTTCTTTCCCAGTATAAATTGTTTCTCCACATCTTCAAAACAGACAATATGAGGTAGACAATATGTTAAGGATTAAAAACAATAAACTAAATTTAAAACAAAATCTTTGTCTAGCATAAGAGCATACTTGTTATTAAAAAGGTATACTTCAAATTTAAAACATAAGAGCATGCTTGAATTTAAAAAGGTAAACTTCTAAGAAACAAATGAAGAAATATACTAATACTAAAAGAAGTAGCACCGGGAGAATCGAAGCAAATGTCTCAAAATATCTTTTTGTGATTTTTTTATCAATTGCAGCAATATACAATGTACATTTATGCATTGGTGGACGACCATGGAAATAATAATCTTGAAGGGTGAAATTACAACAAAAAAAGCTCCTGGGTCAGCGTATGAGGTTGGGACCCCTCCACCCAGCGATGGTATAGAAATCATGGTGGTCATATTTCGAAGGCTTAGGCTTGGGTACAGAAATCATGAATGGTCTCTTTTTGTCCACTCAAAGGAAGAAATCCGACCCAACGGACCAAGTGAGAGTTGAACCCACGACCTGGTGACATAGGGTCAAATGCTTGTCCGCAGGGGATCCAACCAACTGGCATATGGCTAAATCATGAATGGTTTTTATATTTCGTTGGAGCTCATAGTTATTGTACAGGATAGTCCTATGGGCACTCTTGAAGTTCGTCGCAAGGCCTCCATAAGGAAGGCGAGCATAATCCTGGAGGAAGGAGGGGGCTTCCGGCTATCTTCATTGTGATTGCCTCCATTTTGCGCTCAGACTAGTTAAGAATTTTTCTGGTTTATTCTTCCCTGGCAGTATGCCTCGTGAAAGAGGTAAGGACGACAGAGGTAGTGGAACTTTTTGTCGTTTTATCGAGTGAAGTGGAAAGGATATCGCATGCCATCCAGAATGAGGTAGATTCATGGAGCTGTGTGGTGGAGTGGGAGGATTTGCCACCAAAAATTGGCAAAGAAAATGCTACTGCTCCCCTGTCTATTTGTGCGACTGAAATTAAGGATATGTTGGTCATGTATACACCTCTAATGGGTACGGAGGGCTCCAGGTTTAATGAGGAAGGAGAAATTTTCCATTATAATGTTGATGAGGACCAAGCTGTGTGATTTTTCAAGGATCATTTACAGTATAGATGATTTTAGGGGTTAAATTTTGTTCATTGGTTAATTTTTCAAGATTTTTCTCAAAAAACTATTCACTATTCTAAAAATGATTCGCCCAAATTTTATAGCATACAATTATTTAACCTTAAAATTCACCAAAAATTTATACAAACTGTATAAAATCCTTAGAAATTTGAATATTTTTACAAAAATATCGCCAAACATTTTATAGTTGACATATGAAGGATAAGTAAGATTCGCGAAGGTTTCTACATTTAAAAAAAAATTCCATCCTCAAAACCATCCCTGATTTACAGCTTATCTTTGAGTTGAGAGGAGAAATGGCATACCAAAAGTTTCGGTAGGAGATGATGGAATGAAAACTTGACTCGTTGTTTAACATGTGCTCAATCCCCTAGCAATGTCAGCAATATCCGGCATGGCCTCTATAGCACGTCATTATCCCTGCATGGCCAGATCCTTCCAAGTGTGATGCCAAAGGCAATTCATCTGGTGTATGATTCTATTTTTTTAATTAAGCTCTTAGCTCATGTTTATATGCATAGTTTATATTGGTATAGCCCTTTACTTGTTAGGATCATTTATGGTCTTAGTTTGGGAAATAAGTAGACAGGCTAATATGTTTTTAAACTTTGGCCCCTGAGGTAGAACTTTTCAGCCAGTAAAGTCCTAGTGCTTGGGTTGGTTACCTTTGTTGGTAAAAATCCCAATTAACAGGACCCTTGACAGGTATTCTGATTTTTGGAAATAGAAGGTAATATAATTGATTAGTTTACAAAAATAAAAACACCCATATCTACATTGATGGTATAGTGAAATCTCAATGCAAAAAAAAAACATAGACTCCATAGAATTTCAGAAGATTCTTTTTGTTTTTCTCTTGTTCTTGAATTTTTACTCTTATCTGCATATATCCTCTCTTTCTTACATTGGTATTTGTGGCAACATTCAGAGAAACATAATGGTTCTATCAAAACACAAATCTGCTACATTGAATAGTATCATTAAATCTCATAGAAAAGAAAGCTTAGACTACATATAGGTTTATAGGTTTACACTGGATCTCTATGCTTTCCTCTTGTTCTTATAGTCTTAGACTATATATAAGTTTATAATGAATCCCTATGCTTTCCTCTTTTTATTGTAGTTTTTTTTTAATTTTGGGTTCTCTAGTAGTATACAATGGCTACAACCAATTTCAGGTAACTCCTTGAAAGATGAGAACATTAGGACTACAAAACATTAGATCCCCACTAGATTGTAATGTCTACTCAAATAACTAGGGAAGGGAAAATTGTCATCATCCTAAGTGGAAGTATTGTCTACAAAAGATCTTCATATATCAACTCAAACAAATAAGAGTAAAAATTGAAATACCTTGTGACAAGTGCAACCTACTAACCTTTTTCGATATTTAACATTATGAAAATGTAGAGGAATTTGTTGCTCTATGTATGCACAACCCATTTGCAAAAGAAGAATCTCATTTTTACACAGCGAGCATGCTCATGTTGTGTAAGAATACATAGAGGATGAAGCTATAGTCAGATTTGGTGAGATTCCACCATTGAGAAAATTAAAAAGATGTTTGCAAAGTCACGACTCACATTAATATATTGAACGAAATTTAATACACAACACCCACATTTACTATTTTCACCAACATATATCAATGATAGATAACACTACCAAGCGTATTGTAATGAAAGCAACATCAAATTTCTTAGATCATGTGTGGTTGTAAATTTTATAATGGTTCCATCTCTTTACCTCCCGGCACCAACAATGGTCTTGTTATTATTTGTACATTTCACATACATGTTGTAAGATCATGTGTGGTTGTAAATTTTGTAATGGTTCCATCTCTTTACCTCCTGGCACCAACAATGGTCTTGTTATTATTTGTACATTTCACATACATGTTATAAGAAAGATATTGAATTTGTATACCTATCTACATATTGAAGAAGTAATGTTCCAAGTTTGAAACACTTGAAATTTTTGTTGTATATTCTTTCTAGTTTGTGAAAATAGCCAGAAACTACTGAGAACAATTTTCCAAAAACAATTATAACCATCCATTCTTCACATTTTTCATTGTGGTATGGTTGTATAGGTTTGAACCCCATATTAATGTTATCATGATGCATAGAGAATTTTAATCACTTGCTATAGGCACAATCTAACATCATGATATGTTCACTTATGAGTCTTGACCTTCTTGTGCACGTGAGAACATTGTATGGAAGGAATGCAAAATTTTCAAGAAAAGAATTTGGTAAAAAAAAAAAAATTAAGAAAAGTGTGTAAGGCATGTGTCTCTATAATAAAACCTACCACTGAAATTCCATGGGATTAGTCTTGGGCACTTCTAATAAATACATCCTTCACTAGAGTCCACGTTGTGTATACAATGTGCCTTTGTCTGTGTTTGCATTACACAATTGTTGCAATGTATTGCAAATGAGTTTAAAACCAATCTCTATACAAACTTCAACGTTTTCATAAATGCCTTCAAATTTTGCATGCCTTTGATTGGTTTGTGTGCCTTATTTACAAAACATGATAAAAAAGAGTTGCAATACGTGCTTTAGACATTCCAAAAGACTAGAGATGTAATAACCTCCTGCGTTTGTAAAATGGGTTGCAACGCAATTTAATATCTAGTACACAAAATCACTTTCCCACTTTTAAGTTTCTTATAACATTTGGTTCGATGATAATAATGGTTCATAAGCAATTACACCAACTATCAAAAATTATGAAGTTAACCAATCATTGTAGCATGGAGTGAAGGTAGGGGAAGTTAACCACTTGAAGTTGTGCATACTTTTCTAACATGTATTCTTGCTAATTAAATGCCACATGCATGTAGTCTTTCTTGCTTATTAATAGTCACATATGTTAATTACTTTAAGTTGTGCATACTTTTCAAAAACATTTGTGATTATCAAAAATTTATATTTATTTTTTATTGTTAATTAATTGTTATAGACACGTATTATTTTTTGCTTATTACTTATTAATAGTCGCAGATACATGGAAACAGAGAGATTATTAATTAAATAAAACATTATATGAAACACCATATCGTATATGATCATATGAAGAGAACAAATTTGTCTTGTTGACATAGGAATAATTAAATTGATTTTCCAATCCTATAATTTAAACAGATAAATTTTAATAGTTGTTGGAAACATTAGTATGAATTATGGTCTTTTATCAAATTTCATTTCTCATTAATAAAAACATTGTGCCTTAGTTTTGTGAGTTGTTTTTAGAACTACTAACAATGATGGGTTTGGAATCAATGATAACAACATTATGGGTCTTCAATTCGTGATAATGGCATAGAAAATGCCAAAGAAAAAGAACACAAAAAAAAACAAGAAATATACTAGCTCACTGAACATGGACACAAACAATTGGGCCACATCAAACCTTAGAGATGGGTGGACTCAAACAATGGTGCCATATAAAACATTTGTGATGGATTTGGATTCAACGATAATAACATTATGAGTCTTCGATCAATTATAATGGCATAGAAAATGTCAAATAAAAAGAGCACCAAAGAAACAATAAGTATGATTAGCTCACTAAACATGGACACAAACAACGATGCGACATCAAACCTTAGCTATAGGTGGACACAAACAACAATGTCAAATAAAACCTTAGCGATGGGTTTGGATTCAATTATAATAACATTATAAATTTTCAATCAATGATAATGGCATAGAAAAATGCCAAGTAAAAATAACAGCAAAGAATTATTAACTCACTAAGCATGGGCACAAACAACAATGCTATATCAAACCTAGATAAGTAACCAAAATAAATTTTAATATTACAATCATATAATATCTTTCCAAAATGATAAGCAGAGTTGCACTTCAAAAATCTATATAAAATAACCGAAATAAATCTTAATATTACACACACTACACTTAATTATTAATGCAAAGAGATACATAACCAAAACTCAATAACTAAGACTAGTATTGGTCAATAATAATGAAGTACCAAGGTCCCATTTAATCAATATAACTTTATGAATTTAGGCATAAGTGTTATTTTCTAGACCATGGTCTTTAGTATTACAAATAAAAAATTCTTGTGGAATGTATGCATAGGTATTATTTTCCATGACGTGGTCTTGAACATTACAAATAAAAAACTCTTATGGAACGTATCTTATGTTGGAAGGTTGCTTTTTGAAGGCAAAGTGAACAGTTTCTGAAGAACTATAACCATATGCAACCTTTTTTTCTTTTATAGTAAGTCTTTGTACTACTTTGATTGTTCCATGATTTTCATGGTTTTTTTTTATTGATTGCTCCATGGATAAATGATTAATAGATCACCACTCTAAGATATACCTTGTGACCTACCACTCTAAGATATACCTTGTGACCTATGTATGTGAGCTATGCAATAGGAGTCTAAATTGAAGTCCAATACATTTTCTTCTATTTGGTCTATGATGATGTCTAAAGTAGATATTATTTCCTATTTAAATATCTTCATTCATTCACACACCATTACCCACACAACATGTCCATGGAGGCCGAGAAAGCACACATATGTTATTGTAGACCAGATATCATAATTTTTGTGGGACAACACACAAGAGGAGGGGGGTTTCTTCACTCTCACTTTAAGTAGTCGGGCACTATTTTCACTAGCTAAGGATTGATTCTAATTGTCACATGCTTCATGACCATTGTATACTTGTGCTATGAAATAGGCAATGTAAATCAGAACTCCACTTCATTTTCTCCTATTTGGTCTATGATGAGATCTACAGTAGATATTATTAATTTAGAGGTCTTCATTCATTATTTTTTGTTCAANTGCTTCATGACCATTGTATACTTGTGCTATGAAATAGGCAATGTAAATCAGAACTCCACTTCATTTTCTCCTATTTGGTCTATGATGAGATCTACAGTAGATATTATTAATTTAGAGGTCTTCATTCATTATTTTTTGTTCAAACACACCCACACAACATGTCAGAGGCAGTCCAATTGAGTTTATTTCCTAACGTCAAGGAATTTCCAATAGATATTATTGCTTATATAGAGGTATTCATTCATTCCACACACACCCACACCCACACAACACATTAGGGGAGGTCCAACATAGATTTTTGCATATTTAGAGGTATTTAATCATTGTTTATTACTTGCACACCCACACACACACAACATGTTAGGGGAGGTTGAGAAAGCACACATATGTTATTCTACACCAAACCTCACAACCAATGTGCAATGACACACAAGAGGAGGGGAGCATGACAAATCCATGCACATGTGTTATTGCAAACCATATCTCACACAATGTGTGATAACATAAAAGAGCACAAGATTAGGGGAGCATAATATATACAATTGTTTATTATCATGTTTATTATTCACACACATGCACTCACACAACATGTCCCACGTAGGAGGAGAGGAAGAGGAGGGTTGAGAAAGCATGCATATTCTCCATACAACTAATCAACCATTATGTTAGTAAGAAAGAAAGTACCCATGTGGACACCCCATTTTATGTTGGATTAGTGCATGGCACTTTGAATCCAAAGGTGATTGAGATTAGTGCATGTGGCATGTAGGAGAGAGTAACCACATAGCCAATTGATCAAAGGTTGTGTTTATGAGTATGACGGTTGGCCATATGATGATGGTGAATCTATGAGAATGTGAGAATGCACACTAGGATTAATATGTTGTTGGAAATATGGATTAAGTCTCACTATATGTGTTTATGACCTCCTCACAATGCAAGGAGCACTTATTGTTGGATACATGAATGGATTCCTAACCTTTCCAATGTGTTTTGGAGTGAATGGGATGTCCCATAATTTTGATACTTGAGTAGTGCCTATATAAGCTACCATACTAAACAACTCTAGGAGTTAGACATGCATCTCCATACCACATTTGAGCTTATATTTGGGAGAAAGGGTGGTATTAAATGTATTGTTGTTGGGTGCATAATGTTTGTCTTGTAGTTTCCATTCAATCAAAATCTATTGATGAGCACGTGGAATTATACCCCTATTATGCCATATGGAATGCACCTTTGGTTGTGTTGGAATACAGAATATAGTAAAAACGAGAACAATAAAGCGAAGACGTTGTCACTCAATAATATATGATGACAAATCGATCCATAAGATCATCTATATATAGGCTTAAGTAGGTAAGAAAAACCCACAAATTATGGGACCACACACCCTATAATGGTCCAAATAATTCAGATATATAATCAAAGTGGACAAAGTCAACTCCATACTCCCAAGTTAGTTTCTCGGTCAAGTTTCCATCTTGATTGACTCCACATCATTGTCGACTTCCTCTCATGTGTTCGACAAGGCAAGTTTATAAAGAAACATCAATTCCAACATCCCCCATTAAACACATATTGGAACACAAATCAAATATGTAACATCTCCTCTTAATTTGATAGGGACAAAAAATGCTAGCAACCAAAGAAACATATCCATCCAAGCTATAGTAATGAAATATCGTCATCTCCAATGAACAACCTACTGAAATCCAACGAACTAATCAATCCAAGGTACACTAACACTCCCTAAAATAAGTATGAAAACATTGTCACCTCCAACAAGATTCTTCACTTGATCCTCTATGAAATTAGTGAAACAATTTGTGCACCATGCTTCTAAACAATAGCATATGCAAAAAATATAAGAACAATAACAAGGTTACCAAATTGTTGTCCAAAATAGTTAAAATGGTAGTCCCAATCGAGCAGTCGACTAGACGTTGAATCAAAGAAGTGATAGTCAATTAGTCAACTAAAGATAAAATCAATGGTAAAGTAATCGTAGTCAAGTAGTTGAGTAGACAACAATACCACAACAAATAAGTTTATATGCATCAACATGGATATCAAAATCAAGTAATCAACAAGTCAATACCTTGTTAGCATCGCCTATCTATATCCTCTTTTGGTACTCTATAGTTGTCAATTATCACACTAGTCTTCAATACTAGCCTTCAATCACTAGTATGCAACTTCGAGTCAAACAAGTGTCTACTTACCCCAACACTTCATTATCAAGAAACTCAATCGATCCAATTGAACCTCTAATTGACTGCCACAATTGAACCCATTTCAGTTGGTTATGGATGGCAAGTCCTAGTTGGTCAGTTGAATAGAAATCTCAAGTTAGGATTACTCATAAAAAAATATCAATAGCATCCCCCCTTAAACAAAATTGAGGGATCAATGCAATACAATAGGTCATAAGGCGCACAACAAGGCTTCCAATCCAACTATCCAATACAAATAACATGGAAAATAGCATTGTGTTGTTGTCCAACAAGATAGTTGAATAGTGATTTCTACAAGAATTGATGAAATAATTAATCATCAATAAGAAATAAGAGAAGTGTGCCATTATACAATTGACATCACACATATATATGAATTCCTAGGCATATGTTCAAAATTTTCCACAACCACTCATCCATCCAACCACACTCAACCCTAATAGTCAACACTGGTCCAAAATTATATCTCTTGCACCTCTTTTGTAAACAACAATAAGAATTCATGTCATGATTCCAAGAATTCCAACTTTTAGACAAATTCCTCCTATTGTTATAGTGAGGATGTCTATATAGCAAAGGACTCTATTCATGTTGAATAGAAGTTGTAGGCTCGGATTTTTGCTCAACCAAAGGTGAAAAACAACCTTGCAAATCAACAATATTTTCATCTTAGGTAACAATGTCCAATTCTAGCATATCGTCATTAGTCGAACTAATAAATCCATCAACAGACAATTGCTCTCCTTGCAACTCAGTCAAATAAATTCCACCACAACAAATAAAATATTAATTGATGTTAAACAACCTTCACTTGTCAATGAAGTTTCACGGTATCCAAGACTTGATGTAGTTAGTATCAACTCAAGAACAATTGGAACAACAACAACTCGTGCACTCTTCCCAATTCCACCTTCGTTATATCCCATCTTACTCAATAGTGGGGACCAAATACCCCTAGTATGTTTCTCAAATCTTGGAGAAATCACATTAGTAATAGCCAAAAATCCATAAGAAGAAACCACAACATCAACATCATCCTTCTTACAAATATCAAAAATACCAACAATATCATCAAATGCATCATCGTTAACATCAACACAAGAAGTAGTTTAAGAGGAGTCATGAATCTCACTAGTAATCCTCTCAGCAACATTCATATCATACTTCTTCACAACAATTTGCAACTTATTAACTTCAACCTCAAGGCCCATGTTTGCAATCCTACAATGCCCATGTTTGCAATCCTACAATCCTTGAATAGTATTATCTTTATTAGTGAGATACAACAACAAAAGGTCGTAATCTTTCATCAAGCCCCTATACCCATCAAACAACTAGAGATTATTTGTCTATAGGGGAGTAGCCTCCTCTTGAATCTCATCGACAGAGACCTACAATAAAGCAAACTCATTTTCCAATTGGGTGTTTCCTTTCTCCAATCCATCCATCCTCTCCTTAATACCTCCATTTTATTTTTGCAATTGAGAAAAAGTAGTCTGTGAGATAACAACTTCTGGATAAAGTCAATCATGTGACCCTTGCAATTTCTTCAAAACCATATCAAGTGCAACTATATTCAAATAGGATTTAATTTTTTATCCAATCGAGACATGTCAATTGTCTCAATCCCCAAGGAAATCTCTACTTGGTCGAAAATGCTTACGAGTTTAGGTAGTTCACAATCTGACCCAACATAAAAATTTCAATGTACTTTCAATATTCTAGCCAAATATACAAAACACCCAAGGAATTTAGGTGTTTGGTCTCTTCTTCAACACAACAGTAAGGCTTTACCAGTCTACCTTCACTATATGTATATGTATATGTATATGTATATGTATATGTATGTATGTATGTATTTGTTCCATGAGGTTTCAACCTTGGTATGTTCACCACATATTAAACAATATGTCTAGAAGAAGCTTTTAAAATACATAAAAATCCAATATATATCTCAAAATTGAGTAATGAGAATTATTGTTGGTCGATGCTACTAAACTCTTATACTTCGGGTTTGGACACATACCAAGTTCAAAATCTTCCTAGTGAACAAGTCTAATGTAAAAAGACTTAATAGAAGTTTGTTCTTCTAGAAAGATATTCCTCTAGAATGTTCTTTAGAAGACAGAATTAGTATAAATAAGAATAGAAGGAATGATTAAATCTTGTCTTGAGAATTATTGTAATAGATCTCTTCTTTGTTGTATGTTTCCCCCTCGAAGAGGCAAGTGAACATTGCTTTCATTCAATAAAGGTATTATTGTTGGTGTTGTTATTCTCACTATATTGTTGTTCCACTGCTATTTGTTGCAATATTTATGTTTCTACTTATTATAATATATATGGTACCTCACAAGTGGTATCAAAGCACTTTCCTCTACAGAAATTGTGGGAATTGTTTTTCCAGGGTAGAGACGTGTATTGATGGCGTCTTTAAAGCACAAAGATATGTCGTTCAATAGGTAAAATTGTGGTTGGGGAAGACTACACGCAAGAAATACAAATGGCTTTACGGGGTTACTCAAAACAAACATTTCACCTTATTGGAAACCTCTATAACCCATGTTGATACCCCTTAGAGTAGTACCGCATCAAATAGAATATGTACACATCCATCACTCCCATGTACCGTCGGGTATATCGGGAGTCCCCTAGGTCTCCTGAAACCAGTGCTAGATCATCCAATCGGTTTCATGACTTCTATAGTGACATCGAGAACAACACTTGGGAAGATACTCTCTAGTACCTGGGTAATCGTGTAGTACAGATAAGGGTACAATCGAGCCTCCTTAGTTGGTGCCCTGAGATATTGGGTCAAGTATTATTTTCGACCCCACATGTAATTATTAGAGAGCTATAGCACAGGGAAAACCCTTGTCTGTAGGAACCCTGAAAACCCTAACTCTTGGGAAAGGAACATAAGAGACATGTTGACGTGCAACCCTGCCTCCTACATTCCAATTGTGACATTCCTACACAATGTTTCTTATTAACAATTTGGTAAAATCGTCACTGCAATATTCTTCAAGTTGGAGTATAACTGTGTAGAAGAAGAAAGAGAGTATCCATTCCTATGTTTCCCTTTCACCATGGCCCACACCCATAACCAAGACCTTGAAAATTGCCCCAATTCCACCATAGACAACAAAATGGAAGACATGAAATAGGACATGAAGAAGGACATCAATGCCCACATCAACAACCAACTTGAATCCTTTACTGCCAAGATCATGGCATTACCGAATATTCCCAGAGGCCTTCCTCATTTGAACAACCTTCTAACGCATAAGGTGTTGCTTCCTCCAATTCCCATACTTTTCATTCCAACCCCCTTCATCATGATATATATCTTCTACGAGAGGAGGTGAATAAATTTGATGGCTTGTATCCCACTCACTGGGTCACTCAAGTGGAACAATACCTCTAATTGCATGGAATCATTGATGAC
Source organism: Picea sitchensis (assembly GCA_010110895.2). Lineage (NCBI taxonomy): Eukaryota > Viridiplantae > Streptophyta > Pinopsida > Pinales > Pinaceae > Picea > Picea sitchensis. Next base: position 45,054 of record SNQJ01S0093345.1, read on the forward strand.
TTGGGAAAACTTTGGTACGGTGTCCTCTATCTGGATCCTAAATGTTGGCAATGGTGGCAATGGCATAAAAAAACACGTCAATGGTATGTTTCTTGGACACAGTTTGTGGCTAAAATTTATGAACACTTTGTCACCGACATACAACATCTAGGCCATTTGAGCAAGTTGAAATGGTCTGGTACCATGGAAGACTTTATCATCGCATTTGAGCACTTGGCTTTCAAAATAGAGGGCATGTTTGATGCCCTCTTAAGGGAATGCTTTAGCAATGGCCTTGTTATGTAGATATAGAGGTATTGGGGGGCCCAGAGTGCCCATAGTGATAATAGTGGAGGCCATTCAATGTAAGGTGGACTAGGTCCACTATATTATTAAATAAGACCCACTATGGTAGTTAGATATAATAAATTTATAATAAATGTAAGAGGACTTACTAGAAGGTTATACTTCTAGAAGGTTCATCCTCTAGAATGTTCTTATATGGTTGGTAGAACTATATAAAGGGGTTCAAGGAATGTAATCGGATATGAAGAGAAGTTTTATATTTGGAGCGGTAGCTCAATAGGAGGAAGCCCCCTCGAAGAGGCAAGTGAACAGGAAATTATCACTTCCATAATATGATCCATTGTATGGTGTTTCCCTACCTCAAGGGTTTTCTTATAATAAAGTGTGGTTTTCATATATTATTCTTGGATCTATTCTGGTGTATTTTGTATTCAAATATTTGGTTCTTAACAAGTGGTATCAGAGCACTTTTCTTGGCAAGAAGTGTGAGCAATTTTTTTATTTTTGCATATTTTTTTGGAGAAAAAAAAAGAGGGACGCAAAATTATGGACAATTTATGTATATTTATGTGCAAAATTTGTACAAATGGGTTATATATCTGAGTTCCTCTCATACAAACACCCAATTTTTAAAAAACAACCGTCTGAAACGGAGTCCGGGAAGTCAATATATCGACATTTTAAAATCTACAATTTTTTAAGGTTTTTTCCGCAAACGACATCGCGATTTTTTTATTTTTGTAGCACCTAGAGGTCGAATCTGCTAGAAAAAACTTACAGATATGAGTTCCTCTTTCAAAAATAGTTGATTTCAATAAAAAAAAATCACCCAAATCGGAGATCCAGAAGTGAAGATATAGTTGATTTAAAATCGGCCATTTTTGGGGGGTTTCGTGACGTCAGGGGACTGCGAAACTCATATTTTTTTACATAGTGCTCAAATTGCTACCCGATTAGTTCCATTGGATAGATAATTCTAAGATATTTCTTTTGGTATATTATATGTGGTATTTCAAATGGATATTCGACTTCTCATGGAAATTAGATGGAAGATTGAAACCCTTGAGCACCATCTCCAAGAGGGTCTATAAGCTGTCAGGGACATTTGTCACAAGGTTCAAAGGTCCTTGGCTCACACACATGAGAGATATCTTATGGAGGAAATCAGGGATGCATATACTCAAGAAGTATATGTTTGGTATGATTTTGTGGTTGATTGTGATGTTTGGTATATGAATAGTTGTCATTTATGGGATGACAACCACTTTCATATTTTAATTGATGACTCTACTCCACCTTCTATAGAGAACATCAATGTGACAAATCAGAAGCTAGTTATGATTACTAGTTTCCATCCTATATATTCTACAGTGGTGTTATTCCTTCCAGATTCAGTTACAACCCTTTCCCACTATGTGGATGGATCTTCTTATTTGGATCCACATGATAGGTGTCGGTCTTTGGAACATCATTTTCAGTTGGTTATTAGGTTTCGCTATCTTCTGTGTGGAGTTCACATGAGAAATTGGATAGGAGATCTCGGTTTACAATGGCAGTTGGACTACTTCAACATGGTGGATTTCATTTCTACATGGGACCCTAGTTCTATAGTCTACTTCAGCACTATGGTCCACACTTATCCATAGGACCCTAGTATATGGTTGTACACCCTCATATCAAGCGTTGAGGACAACGCTTTCATAAGGGGGATGGAATTTTAGGTAGCTAGAGAGGTAGTGGGGGGCCCATAGGGCCCATAGTGATAATAGTGGAGGTCATTCAATGTAAGGTGGACTAGGTCCACTATAGTATTAAATAAGTCTCACTATGGTGGTTAGATATAATAAATGTAAGAGGACTTACTAGAAGGTTATACTTCTAGAAGGTTCCTCCTCTAGAATGTTCTTAGATGGTTGGTAGCACTATATAAAGGGGTTCAAGTAATGTAATGGAATATGAAGATAAATTTTGTATTTGGAGTGGTATCTCAATAGGAGGAAGCCCCCTCAAAGAGGCAAGTGAACAGGAGAGGATCTCTTCCATAATAGGATCCATTGTATGGTGTTGCTCACCCTGGTATATGGTTGAACACCCTCATAAAAAGCGTTGAGGACAACGCTTTCATAAGGGGGATGGAATGTTAGGTATCTAGAGAGGTAGTGGGGGGGGCGGAGGGCCAATAGTGATAATAGTGGAGGTCATTCAATGTAAGGTGGTCTAGTTCCACTATAATATTAAATAAGGCCTACTATGGTAGTTAGATATAATAAATGTAAGAGGACTTTTTAGAAGGTTCCACCTCTAGAATGTTCTTAGGTGGTTGGTAGAACTATATAAAGGAGTTCAAGCAATGTAATGAAAAAGAAGAAAAGTATTGTATTGTGAGTGGTAGCTCAATAGGAGGATGCCCCCTCGAAGAGGCAAGTGAACGGGAGAGGATCCCTTCCATAATAGGATCCATTGTATGGTGTTTCCCTACCTCAAGGGTTTTGATATAATAAAGTGGTGGTTTTTTCTATGTTGTTCCATATATCTTGTGTTTTGATTGTATTCATATATCTTTGGTATTGTGGTATTTATTTTTTATTAGGGTCTTTGGTACTTAACATGCCTAAAGAATGAAATTTGAGCCAATATCCTCATAGCTCATTCCTAGACTTGGTTGGGCTTCTCAACATGCCAAGGAAGCACAAAAGGTTGTTTCTTCTCAAAACAAAAAACCCTACTTTATTCCTCACTCACTTGCCAATCTCTAATCCTGCCCCTCGTGCCACTCCTCTCAAGACCCATAAATTAACTCAGGAAGGAATGATTGAATGCTAACTCAAGGGTCTTTTCTTTAATTGTGATGAGAAACATTTTTCAGGGCACAAGTGTAAAGAAAAAGTCTTTATGGTCATTTTTTAGGATGTTGTTGATGATGAGGTCAGTTTCCCAGTGGAAGGAACTATCTGGCTCCTACTCTTCCCTCTGATCTACCAGAAGTTTAATCGATGATTTCATTGAATGCCCTCACTATCTTATTTTCTCCCCAAACCTTCAACCTCATTGGCTACATTAAGCACTGGAAGGTCATAATCCTCATTAGCAATGCCAGCACCCATGGTACATTCATTGTTCATTTCCCAGAGTAATTGTTATATTTGTGTCATCAACAATTTTCAAATCATGATTACCAATGGTGGTTCATGATATGGGGCATTTTGAAAATGTGTTCCTCTAGAATGTCATTTTCCTGAAATATCATGTTTGATGTATCGACATGGGTGGTTAGTGACATTTATCTTAGTGTTGAATGGTTACACACACTCTTGGACCAATCATTGTATACTTTGAGGACCTAACCATGCAATTCCAAAGGAGGGACGACAGTATAGATTCTAATCCTGACAATTTCATCTAAGATCATCATTCCCCTTGAATGGAAATCTGCCAAAAAGGTCATACTGGCATTATTTCCCAACTCCATTCCATTCACACCGTTGAGACACCCTTTGTGCACCCTTACCTCCAATATACTTTCTAGTACAAAGTTATCTTTAACTTTATGGACATCCCCTTCTTGAGGGTGCCATGATCATTCGATGCCTCTAGTACTCGAAGTCTTCCCCCAATGTTAGTACTTATCGTCATTCATTTGCCTAGAAAAACGAAATTGAGAAAATCGTTCAAGAATTTCTCTAAGCAGGTGTTATTCATCCTACTACCAACCCCTATTCTTCTCCCGTAGTCATGGTGCTCAAGAAAGAAGGAAATTGCATTGTATGATTTGTACTCAAAAACTCATAATAAAAGAAATTTCTCATTCCTCATTATTGACCTTTGGGATGAATTGGTGGTGCCAATGCTAAAACTTTATCTTTGTCTTGGTGCATACTTATGCATGAGGAAGACATCCCCAAAATTTCCATTACAACTCGTGAGGGTCATTATGAGTTCTCAGTTGTATGCCTTTGGCTTTGTGTAATGCCCTCCAGCCTCAGTCCATGAATCATGTATGATCTCATTTCCTTTGTCATTTTCTCTTAGTTTCCTTTGATGATATCCTCGTTTAAACTTTCTGAAGCCATCTTCCCATGGATCAAATTGCTCCACACATCTATTGTCTAAGCTAAACTTTTCCTCAAAACAATCTAAATGTGATTTTGGCACCTCTAGAGTTGAGTACACACAGATTCATATTGTGAGCAGCAAGGATAGTTATGCAGTGGATCCTAAGAAGAATTAAATCTATGAAAGGATTGGACTCTGTAAAACTCTTAAATTTACAGTATTGGTTTATTGGGTTTAACAGACTGTATCATAAGTTTTTCGTAATTATGGAAAGATTGCATCTCCTCTCATTGCTCTCCTTGAAAAAAATGCATTTGGGTTGGAATCCAATAGTTGATCAATCCTTCAAACCTTGAAATGTATGTGCTGTGATTGTCCTGGCACTACAAAACTTCACCAAGACTTTTGTCCTGGAATGTGATGCTCAAGGGAAAGGAGTGGGGGGCAATCCTCATGCGAGATGGTAGACCTTTGGCTTTCATTGGCAAACAACTACCAGAGTGACATTTGGGCCAAACCACCTATGAAAAGGAAATGTTGGCTATTCTTCATGTATTGGATCTCTCGTGTCCTTATCTAATGAGACAATGCTTCTAAATAAAAATTGATCATCATAGCCTCAAGTATTTTTTCTGGAACAATGAATTTCATCCCGAACAACAAAAATGGGTGACCAAGTTATTTGGATATAATTATGAGAGATCATATATAGCAGGGTAAAATAAAATGTTGTTGTTGATTCTCTTTCTAGGAAGTATCAAGAAGAAGGGTCCCTCTTTTCCCTCTCCTTCATTATATCAGATTGGCTTCAAGATGTTCGCCAAGAATGATTTGTTAGACTCAAACTTTCTCGTATGATCCAAAAATTGCAACAAGATCCTCAAGCTTCTCGAGGGTACTATTGGCACAATAATGAACTTCTCTACAAAGTTCGCATGTATTTAAGCAAACAGTCGAACGTTAAATCCACAATGCTCTTTGACTTTCATGCTTCACCAGGTTGGGCATTCAGTTTTTACCAAAACTTATGAAAGGGTTAAATGTTATTTTTTTCTAGGATGATATGAAACAAGAAATCCACACCTTCGTGGTTGAATGTGATACCTTTCAACGCAATAAGGGAAAAATAATCAAAGCTCTAGGCACAGTCCAACCACTTATGATTCCACCTAGGAGGGATATCTATATGGATTTCATTGTTGGCTTACCTAAATGGGAAATAATTAAGACATCATGAGTAGTATTAGATCATCTTTCAAATATGTGCTCATTTTGCTCTTCAACACACATTTACTGCATCCATTGTGGCTCAATTTTTATGGATAATATATTCAAGCTCCATGCCATGCCTCGTCATATTGTCTCTGATCGAGATTCCACTTTCTGCCAACAATTTTGGAAAGAATTGTTCATGCTCCAAGGAACCTTAATTTCATCTCAAAACCACTATCATCCCTAGATTGATGGACAAAATGAAGAGTGAAGTTTTCAAAGAGTTTTTGGAAACATATATGTGGTGTTTTGCATCCAATCGACAAAATCAATGGAGCTCAGTGGTTACCCCTAACTAAATGGTTGTTTGCTTACATCTTACCATTCTCCCACTCATGAATCATTTTAGGCAGTCTATAAGAAAAATCCATTGTCATTTTTCTCATACATGCCAAGTGTCTACAAGGTTTGGAGGTTGACAACAATCTTACAGTTCAAGAGGAAATTTTGTTGATTAAGGTTGGTTGTCATTGATGTCAAACTTGAATAAAACTATTAGCACAAGAAAAGTTTGATATGGACCCAGATTGTTTGATGTAAAGATGACCAAGATATTTCCTTTTCATGGTTGATAATAAGTAGAAATGGATGAAGTCAAAGTGGTCCCCTTATGGTGAAAGCCTGCGGGAAGGCGCTTTGCGGATGAGTTATCCTAAGTGATTGCAGACATGCTTATTTGTGGAATAATGAGATGAATACCAATGAATTTGTCAGTGAAACACTATCCTATGAATGGATAGTTCTTTTCATTCCATTCCGGTGGTATATGGAACGTCAAATAAATCCTCAAGGTTAGAGAGATATGTATGGCCATGAGAAAGTTGGAAGGCAAGGTTTTGGGTAATGGACCCAAGTTTGTTTGATGGATAACTGTAAAAACCAGATTAATTTAACATCAATTATTTCTAAACAAAGCGGAGTAACTGCTACTTGATTTCAGAAAAATTCAACAATTCCTTTTAATTGAGCACATCGCATTTTAAATTGATCAATAGAATAATAAAATTTTATAATAGAATAAAACAAATACATAATTTTAGAATACCTTGGTCTGATGCTAACTCCCGCTAGTCTTTTTTTCCTTCATGTTGCTGCCTTGTTGCACTGACTAACTCTGCCCAAACCTTGTTCCCACCCTGCCAACTGGGACAACTACCTAGCTCCAGGAAACCAAAAGGAATCATGGCCCCCGTGCCAAAAACCTCCAACAAACTGGTGCCCTGGCCATAAACCTTCTCATTCTGGAATCAACTCTTGTGTGCAAATCCGAGAAACCTCAAAAATCCTGCATTAGAATGGTAATACCCTTCCCCCAAGGAATGCCTTCCACCATAAGGCTCTCCCAATCATATTCCCTTGTGAGCTTTATCCCCCTTTCATTACTTTCCTTCTCCATTCATTAACCCTTCACCGACTTCCCCCTCCTTCATTACTTTCCTTATCCATTTATTAATTATCTTATCCTTTCATAGTTAATGCCCCTTATCCCATTATTCATGTTCCTTATCCCCTTTATTTATTATTTTATCCTATATTTAATGTCCTCTCCCTTCTCAAATACGTAAGCTTTAATTTAACAATATAATTTATTAACCCCCTTTAATTCTTTACTTAATTAATTAATGAGTCAATTAATAATTATTTAATCCTTGACAATCATGAACAAGTAATTAATAATAATTAATTAGTTAATGTTATTTAATAAATAATTATTGTTTAGCTAACTTTTAGGACAGTTAGATTATTAAATTAATTATAATTAATAATCCTATACATCTATTTAAGCAGGGTTGTTACATACACCCACCCTTTAGGAAACTTTGTCCCAAAGTTAAGGTATCTTATGGTACAAAGGAAAAGAAACATGGTTCACACATTCATAACAAGTAACTGACATTATCAGTAAGTAAGTCAAGAAAACTCATACATACTAGTGTATATGTACAAGAAATGCATGTGCAGCTAGTACATACAAGTCTTGTGCATGTACTAATAATCAAAACTATCATCCTTTAGTAATTTATGTATGCATCTAATCCAGTCAGCAAGACTAGTCTTTTATAAAAGACAACAAACCAATCAATTGTTTGAGAAATCCTTTATTTACTATTATCCGGTTCAATGATTTTATTTTAAACAACTGTGGTTTAGTTACGTAATAATGAATATTCATATATACACATTTCTCTCTCTTTTTTCTTTTTTTTCGAAGGGAAAACATTAAGTTCCACCATCAGAAAAATCTCCATACTCTCTCAACTATTTCTACTCATCCTTCCTCCCTAACCTACTTCCATCTCCATTCCTATCCTTCCTCTGCTGGACTATCTTGGAGCGTCAACTATAATGACCTAACTCCAAATAGAACCCGTAAGAAGAAGTGTCACTATCTCGACCAAGCTACCCCAACAAGCATCTGACAGTCATCATCACATGTTTGGGGAGCGTGAACTAACACCGTGCTCCCATGACTTCAGGTTTTGGAGGATACACGGTGGGAAATTCCTCCACCCCTCCTAACAGGACTAGGGTCCACACCCTACAATGGAGGATACATGGTGGGAAATTCCCCCACCCCTCCTAACAGGACTAGGGTCCACACCCTACAATGGAATACACAGTGGCACCGTGTTGCTAGGGGTTTTGTCATCGTTTATTCGGTTTTGGGTAGTGTCATCACTTGAAATCATGCACTGGTCCACATATCATAGCAATGCATCCAAACCAATATAAATTCCACATACAATATTCATACCATAATGTTTCTCGGTTAGTGGTCCTGATATCCACTTTCATCATCATTATCCCTTGG
>SNQJ01S0093346.1:62008-76158 GCA_010110895.2 Picea sitchensis
TTATCTACCCTTTAATACTAGGACACTATCTATGTGAAGAGATAAGTCCCATCTTCATCAAATTCCAACTTCATTTCCTATCACATACAAGAAAGAGACAATGTAATAGTTAAATATCAAAAAATCAATCTTAAAATAACTTGCATCAAGAAAATGTGGCTCCAAAGATACAATGAAAAACACAAAATATAAATTATAGAACCTATTTTTACCTAAAATGCATCATCAAATTGGCATATAGTAATCTTGCTATGATAAAGAATTTCCGACCTACTCCAAAAATAGAGGAAGAACATATCACAAGAATCACATCATCTGTGCTATTCCATTCACTATCTTGCACCACCAATGGAACACATATACCGAAATAAGTGTTCCCTAGGCCCTCATATATATTGGATTAGATCAAATGTTGTGGTATATCAATTTCCCAATTCTCATCTTCGTGCTCATTTTCTTCATTCTGAACAAGACCCTCTCCAGATGGACTATCATTATGAGCCTCCAAAGAATTATGTTCTGTATCAAGTTCATTAGAGAAAATTGTTATATTGTTTTCTCCCCTTCTGTCACAATCTGATCGCCAAAGAGATAGTGCTCTTTCATATGTGATGGGTGTTGTATATGCACTAAAAACACACTAAAAACCCTCATTTAAATTGTCAACTCGGGGTAAGTAAACTTAGAGTTGTAGAAAAATATATGCCAAAGGTAGAAGGGTTGGTCAGAGTATAGTCTAACTAATGAAGGAAGCTATCTAAGGCTAATCTACTCAAGCAAACCTATCTAATGAGCAAACCCTACTAAGCAACTTGAAACTAGGTAACCTAAGTACTTTTGGGCCAAGGATCAATGGATAGTCCTAAGAAATAAAGTAAAAGACCTATGTAAAGCAAACTAGTTCAACAATAAGCAATAAACAAACTATAACAATGAGAAACTAACAAAAGAAAACTATTTTAACTTGTCAACCTATATTTAATGAGTAACTACCCTATGAAAGCAAATATATAAACAAGCAAGCAAAGACACCTATCTAACTTATTAAAGAAAATAAACAAGTAAGCAAAGACACCTAGCTAACCTATTAAAGAAAATAAACAAGTAAGCAAACACAACTACCTACTGCAAGAAATCAAAGTAAAACTTATCATTGAACAACTATCTAGCCTAAGAGGCAAGTGGACTAAATGCTTAATGCAAAACTATTTATAATGCATGAAAGGAAATCTAAGAGGCAACTGGACTAAATGCTCAATACAATGCATCAAAGGAAATCTATTTTATTGAAGGCAATAAAGGCTACCACTAATTCTTAATCTATGACAAGAAAACTACTATCCAATCTATCAAAGCAAAGTTTATCTACCCTACAATAGCAAATAAGACTATTTTCTAAACTATGAAAGCAAGAAACTATCTCTTCTATGAAAACAAGAAACTGTTTTCTAATCTATGAAATTCAAATGCATTCTATACTAATATAAGAAAACTTATACTATACTAAATTCAGTCTTTAACTACAACTTGAAATTGCAATCTAAATCTAAGCAAGAAATTGCATAATCATAAACTAAACTAGCTCTAGCTTAACAATTCAAAATGTAATAAGGAAAGTGCTTGAAACCAAAATTAAAGCATGACAACGTAAACTAATGAATAAATTAATCAACAACTAATTAAGAAAAATCTAATTAACAATTGAATAGGCAATAAAAACTGAAACTAACCCTATCCATCCACCGAAGCCTTGGTTAAAGAAAACATAAACTAAAACTTTTTTCTACTCTGTTTTAATTCTTATTTTAAATCAAATTTCAAAAGCATGAATAAAACGTAATCTAATATCTACTTGCACACGGGGTTAGTAGACGAATTTGCAAATTCATCTCTATCTATCAAATCAATGCATATGAACACACGCCTTTATACTAACCTGTAAAAGAACCAAATCATTAAGCTACAACAACAAATTATATAACAGAAGAAAGATAGCAATACATGTACAGGAAATGAAAAAGAGAGATGCTTAAGCTATGAAACGTACAAACAACACATGGAAGAGTTACCAGACTACTGGTGGGCCCCCCAGCAAGTCGTGGTCACTCTCTAAAATCACACCATGAGCTTAACAAGATAAATTCACCATAAAAACTTGAAAATGAAGTTCCAACAATGTAAAATATCAAAACAGAGAAAAAATGAATCTGTCTCTAATACACTGGCTCTTCTACTTGGTTAACAATCTTCTGATCATCCTAGTGGTATTTATAATTTTTACATGCCAAGTGGTCGACCACAGGAGGGTCGAACCACTTCTAAATTCGGCAAATTACAATAAATGATGCCCTATCTGATAAAACAGAGTGAGTCAATAATCGCCCACTTGAACAACTAAAACTGAGATGTCGGAAGCTTAGTAGATGGAGGATGCAAGGATAAACAAAACCCATGTGCCCGATTTGTCCATCACTAGCCGCCAATGCCATAACTGCCAAGTCTCCTTCCATTTCTGTGCAATACGAAGTGCTGGACAAAGTGTTGGATCGAGTGTCGGAACAAGTGCTGGAATGAGTGTTGGATCAAGTGCCGAAACTAGAAACATAGTGTGTTTTGCCCTGTAACACCAGAAAAACATGAATTAGCTCTTGGAAACCATAAAACATGATGAATTATACTTGATACAATCATTAAACATGAATTATATGTACCTTGTGCCGATCATACCGTTTTATCATGAAATTCTTCAAAAATCTCCTTTAAAATATAAAAAACACATATGTACATGCAACAAAAGTGTATAATAACCGTCATAAAAGTGATCATATCTCGGACCCAACAATATGGAAAATTGGTAATGTCATACTTTGTTACATATAATCTTAAACATATATCCATATGTTTATAAATTTTGTTCCTCATATTTGAATTCAAAAATGATAGTGCACTAAACATTCTCTCATCCTCCATTGATCCCAAAATCATGGTTTGACACAAATCTGCTAATTTGAAATATTCGAATATGTTTTTCTATAAGTATTGGATAGCACCTAAAATAGTCCATATTCTTGTTATTGCACCATATTCTAGAGGATTCTCTAAAGCGTGAAATTGATTCCACATTGTTTCAGTGAAGCGTGTGGCTTGTTGAAACAATTTTGATTGATCCAAAATACCTTCAACTTGTTCTCCATGTATCTCGACCTTCTTGCAAAATTAGTCCACTAAAGTATTTAATTTTACCACAAAGTCACATTTTAAAGTAGTTTGACATTTTAAATTGTTCCAATATTCAGGGTACACCACAGACATGGCCTCCAACAATTCATCTTGAGGGAATCGTTCTCTTATCTCCGATGACAGTGACTTTGCAATTTCTATCAAGTTGTGTCTCACTGAAAGGACAACATTGTCGAATAGGTCTCTTGACACATGGCTCTCTTTGGTGGTTCATCCTGTATTATCAATATAATGAAAAGGAACCATATACCCATGCACTTCCATACATAGTATCCCTTTTTCATCAAACTTCAAATAATTTTCAGTATTTTCTATATCAATTATCGTAGTCCAATTTGTAAACCGTGGACCTGCAAAAGACTCTGGCATCGTATACAAATTATCCAATGAAAGGAATGCAAATTTTCTTGCATTTGTGTATTCTGCAATATAGATTGTGCGACTTTGAGACATTTTCACAAGGACATTCATTTCATCTAGCATAGAAAGNATAATGTCTCTATGTCAATTAGTCGAAACAAAATATCTTGAGCTTTATCTATGTTGAAGCGATGTTCATACATAACCCCTACCAAGGACCGGTACTCACTAAATAATCTTTGAGTTGGTCCATTCAATGAGATCCATCTTGTATCAACATCTTTTAATAGCTTGTTTCCATTTATAACATTGTCAACAATTTTTTTAAACTCTGAAAATCATTTCAGACTATGAGAAAAATATGCATAAGCCTCTCGTACAAGATATTCAACTTTTGAAACAAATGGAAACTTGCTTACTATTTTAAATGCAAGATTCATCCTATGATCCATACAATGAATACTCAACATATACGGTGAAGCTGATAGTTGTAGTCTAACACAAAGTCCATTCCTTTGTCATTGCATTACTGATGCTCCATCCGCTCCAACACATACCAACTTTTTTGCAATCATTAAGTGATCCATACCACCACTTTTCTTCAAACTATTATTAACAAGTTCATAAATATTTTCAGCTGTAGAATTCAAGGATGATTTTAAGGATGGAAATTTATTTTAAAATGTGGAAACCTTGGTGAATCTTACTAATCCTTCATATGCCAAGTATAAATGTTTGGCGATATTTTTGTAAAAATATTCAAATTTCTAAGGATTTTATATATTTTTTATAAATTTTTGGCTATTTTTAAGGTAAAATAATTTTACCCTATAGAATTTGGACGAATCATTTTTAAAATAGCGAATCTCTTTTTTGGAAAAACCATGGAAAATTAGCCCATGAGCGAAATTTAGCCCCTAAAAGCATCCTTGGTAGAATTCTCCTTCATTTTATGAACCCCAAGTAGATAGGAATACCTAATATGGTCATTAACCATATAAATACTCATACAAATCCATGAAGTATTATCAAGAGTTGTAACCTCATCCAAAGACAATGACAAAAACCTAGCTCTTTTCATATCATCCTTTTTCTACTTGAGCTAGGTATTTTTCCCATTCCCAACCACTCGTTAAAGACCAATGAGAAGATGGAAAGTTTGGCATTTGAAGAGAAGATAGATATTTCATGTAATCCCGATAATCTGTCATAGGATTCCCTTTATATAAGATGTGAAATACAGTGCTTAATTGAATTGTCTTGGATAACAAATTTCTTTCCATCGTCTTTTCGAATAGAGATGTGATACTTCCCCCACCTACCTTGAGTTTTTGCTTACTTAATAAATATTCATTATATTCATCAACATATTTGACATGTTGACATTCCTCGGAAGATTTCCATCTGACAATAGATTTCTCCTCACCATCTACAATTTTCTTTTCATACACATTTCCTACATGATTCTCAATTGTATCTAACTTCATCTGAAATGTCATTGGTGTGCCAAGTTTCCAACTACATATATTGCATCTAACTTTTGGTTTCTCTATCTCATTTTTTGGAGGTAATGGTTCAATAAATGGAAATTTTGAGACCCAATCTGGTTGGAAGCCTCTCCCTATGTCCCATTGGAAATTTTGTATTTTTCATGAATTGGTTGTGTTCTTTTACAATGAAATATTTTTGACATTTGTACTGCCAATTTCTGGTGAAAATGCATTTGTCTCACTTTGATCACCAGAGGAACATATCTCCTTATCTATTATTTGGATATTAGATGCGTTCTTACAAGAGTTGACATCTATTTCAGTGATAGGTCACTCAAAAGAGCTTGAAGAATGAAGAGAATGTAGATCCTTGGATTGATGTCTTTGAATGATCAGAATCTGGACTAGGGGTCAAATTTTACCTCAAAAATCAAATTTCTCGGAATTGCCTCAAAACAAATGGGTTTGTAGCCCTCGTTGTCCCGAACCCAACGCAATTTGTTTCGTCTCAAACAGACGTCGGGAGCAAAAGTTATCGCGATCTGTTCGAATCGCCAAACAGGAGAAAAAAAAGGGGTGCTGACTGGGCAGGCCGTACTGCTGACGTGGAAGAGGCCGTACAGCTGATTGGGTGTCTGTACATACTGACGTGGCACACGTGGCAGGTGATGTGGCAATCTATGATTGGTTTCAGCTGGACGAGTAATTTGGTGACACGTGGCACATTTTTGGCGAGTGGAAAGGTGCCACGTGGCCCAATGAAGGGCTGCCACGTGGCACCCATTTATTGACTGTTGGGGTTTGTGTGGTTTACAAAAATTATGGAGGCCGCGGGGTTCGACCCCCAGACCTCCTCCCTTTATACAAATCCTTTGCAAAGTCCATTTAACCAACGCGCCATCATAGAAGCTCATGGTATTTAATGGATTTTAATTCATTTAAGTTAGAGTTATGTTTAATTGGAAAGGGGGGTCAGGCCGGGGATAAGCCCGACCCGTGGTCCCATTGTTTACCATACGACCATAACTCGGCGCGGGGTCTGTGCTACACTTTAAAAACGGTTTTATGTATTGTTATATATGACCGATTTATACCATACACCATTTATATATGCGCGCGGGGATTATAATATACAGCTCGTGGTTCCATTGGTCATATATATGACCGTTACCATATGCAGAGTGTGTTTTGTTTGAACCCGCGGTCATATGTTTATGATATGACCAAACCTGTTAACAATTGCGCGGGAGTATGTTTTGGTTTCAATGTAATATTGCGCGCGGGAGGTATAGCCTTCGGACCCCGGTTCCATGCAATATATATATGACCACATGTTTTGGAGAGCGGGTGTTATGTGTTGGAAATGGCGCGCGTTGGAACGGTAAACCCGTAGTTCCACGATAAACCATAAAACATATATATAATGCGCGTGGATTTAAAACTTGGATTTATTTTGTGGTTTCAAACGGTTACACCCACCACTTGTCAACCCAACATTAAACAGTGGCATTTTAGCTCTTTTTATGCGCAGGAAGGTGGCCACATGGCCCCATGCGCCCAACACCTCCGTTATTGGGGGCTTTATTCCATGTAACTGTTCGACAAATTAGCATGATTTGTGGAACGCGCGTTTGTGCTGGGTTTTGTGACCGAAAACGCTCAGAAGCTAGGTTCAGTTCCCAGAGGTGCGAAATGGCGAACAGGTTACAGCAGGCTTGAAGGAGAAAAATGGCAGAATGCATAACTTCTTCAGTTTTTGACCAAATCAGGTGCTGTAAAAGCCCAGCTAGGGGTTTTTGGACATTCTAAGTCCATTGGTGATATTTTCACAGGCATTTGAAGAGCCCATTTGCAGGTTTTTCACATTTGAAGTTTGAGGAAGCTTCAGGAGCCTTAAAGCCCTCATTGTTTGAGGCATTGCTCTGATGAGCACATGTCCATTTTCTGAGACTGAATAGTCATTTATAACTGTTTATTATGCTCTAAACACATTGGGACAGGTTTCAGATCCATTGGAGGACTTCTGCATGTATTTTTGCTCCATTGAAGCTCAGGGAAGCTTGGAGGTCACATGTAGAAGGGGTCATTGTTGGATGAGCCATTGTCCATTTTCAGAGTTCTAACAGTCAATTTTGGGGTTTTTATGTATTCTGAATCCAATGGTACAGTCTGTAAATCCATTGGAGTTGAGCAGTAGCTTGTAAAGAGCATTTGACAAACTAATCCCAAAGAGCCAAGTCCATTGAAGGAGGCTCAAGGAGACGTAGCCCAGAGAGGGGTGAACTCCTTTATCATCTTGCTATTGTTGTGAGTTTGCTGTGTGAGGCTCAAGGAGATCTAGCCCAGAGATGGGTGAACTCCTTTATCACTTCCCATATTAGTTGTAGTCGTCGTGGTTATTTGCTGCATTTTATATTTCTATACATTGGTTTAAAGTATATATTTAATCATTTAAAAGAACCTTTCTCCTAACATGACCATTGACATGAAGAAGCAAGAACTTAACACATAAACAAGTTTGCACATTTTAACACATGAAGGTTGGTCCCTGTTAAGGTTTAATTTAATGAGGTAGAGGATGCTTGCATAGCATAAAATGCCTTTCATTTCAGACAGATAGTATTAGAGAGCATAGTTTTTTTTCTCATGTATTTGGCAATGATAGCTTGAGTTTTAGCTTTTGGTATTTGTGCAAGATTGTGTTGAGGTTTTGTTATCTTGCAAATATGGAAGATGCTTCAAACATTGATAGTTCTCCTATATCTTCCAAATCTAAGTCCTGACAGAGAGATGTTTAATGCATTGCTAACTATGAAGGATATGGTACAAGAGTTGTGGAAAGATAGGAAGAGAGCATTGTCCTTCAGAGCAAATTGATGGCCATGAAGGAGGAGAAAGACCAACTTCTTGAAAAGTTGCAAGAAATGGAGAAACAACTCCAAGAAGGCAAAGGAGACCCTTACCAAGTATATGCATGCACATGAGGTATGTAATGTTAGTTTGTCTCAAATTCCTCTCAAGAAGAATGCTTTGTGTGATTTTCAAAAACACGAAAACATTCATCCTGAGAGGAATAGGGTCCAAGTTGTTGTTTGAAATGGGCTATGAAGGTAGAGTTTTGGGTAAGCATGCACAAGGCATGGTTTGTTTCCATTAGAAGGAAGAGAGACCTATATTGTGGCCTTTAGTTATGGACTACCACTGTTGAAACAAATTCTATTGAGGAACCACCAGTTTCAAGTTGTCAATTTTGTTTCAAGTTCACTCCCAAGAAGGTTTACAGAAAGTTCAAGAACTTTGATTGAAAGTTCGAACTCTTCAAAGATGCAAAACTTGTGTTCAAGATGAATGCAACAAAATGTGCTGTAGACAGACATGAGGACAAGAGAAGATTTGAGAGTCTTCAAAAGAGAGCTTATGACTCTTCCGATTCACCTCCTCAAAGGAAATAAGCAGAATGCTCTGTGCATAAATCACTTTAATTTGGTTGTTTTTGATTATGTTGGCATGATACCCGCATGTAAAATGGAAAAGGCTATGGTACATTTTGTTTATATAACCATCATGTTTCAAAGTGTTGGAAAGAAAGTCCATTTTCAGGAAACTTTCCAAACAAAGGCAACATGAAGAGAAAATGCAAAGATTTGCGCCATTGTCTAAGAGGGGTCATCTCATTGACCAACGTTGGACATTGTATCCAACCTCTCATCCATGGCACAAGAAGCAGTTGGATCAAAAGATTGACAAGAATGAAGAGGAGATTCCATCATTGATGTGAGTCAAGATTATTCACAAGAAGACAACTTTCAGCAGAAGAATTCACCATTGAGTTGGCTTGGTAAGAAAATGGATTGATTTCTTATGCAAGTGGCGTTTTCATTTTTTCCTGCTAGCTTCGATGCAACATTTCACCTTTAGCTATTTCATTTGCTGAAGTTTGACAGTTGCGCCATATTGGTCATAAGCTGCAAAGACGTAATTGGCATGTGAATGATTACTTTGAAAGCATACTTGTGTTGTACCTCCTCATTCAAGAACATGTAAAGAGGGGTATGTTGTCCATTTTATTACAGCCACATGCTTTTCATATTCATCTCATTAGTACCCACATGCTTTGGGTTTAAGTACCTATGCTTATACTGGAAGGAGAGTTGAAAAGCTTTACTTGGTTTTGAAAGTGCATAAGCAATGAACTTGATGATTGTCATCATAGATGAGTCATGATTGTCGCAGGATCGTTTATCATGTTTTTAGACTTTTCATTTTGAAGGTTGACATGTTTCACATGAGTCTCGACCGGAAAGTCAATTTTATTCATGCTATGTTAGTCATTCATGGTTTTCAAACTTATGTTTAGTCGATGGTGTTAATCAGCTCATAAGTCGATATTAAGTACACCAAGATGCAAGAAAACACCATGTTCTTTGATGAAGCACAAGATGAAACAGTTGCTTGAACCGAAAAGATTTTGTCATTATTATTTTTCGGTCTTGTATAATTCATTTTCAAGATTGATGAGCTTTTGGTTTGTGCATGCTGTCGCAGAAATTTGTGCTCATTGAGTTTTGATTGTTGACGCCAAAGAAGTTCACATGAGGGAATTGATCCTCAGTGGGAATGTCAGCCTTCCGCGCAAGAGAGAATGTATACAAAGAAATACCTTTTAGAGCAGTTGTTGAGGGACATAGCCAATTGCAGGCAAGGCATGTCAAGGTACCTTAGGTGATTGTCAAAAAGACTTTTTCAAGAATCGCTGATGAAATTGAAAGAGAAGAGTATTGAAGCTCATATTGATAATTATAAGCTTTTGTGGGTCCAAAAAGCCTTTCAGTACATGATCTAATCTAGACCAATGTGGCCTAAATGCACTTAAAATAAAAGTTCTCGAATTACTCTCAAAACAAATGGGCTGTATCCTCGTCAGTCATGAACCCAACTAATTTGTTTCACCTCAAACGATCGCTAGAGTACAAAAGTTATCTCGGATTTGTTCGACCGTCAGAAAAAAAAAAAGGGTGTCAGACCGGGCAGCCATATAACACGCGGGCAGAGGCCGCATACCGACCGGGAATCCGTATATACCGACGCGGCACATGTGGCGTGATGTGGGCAACTGTGATCGGTTTCACCGACGCAGTAATTTGCGACACGTGGCACATTCTGGCGAGGGAAGGTGCTACCGCATATCGGTGGTTTCACGTGGCACCCATTTATTGGCTTTGGTATATTGTTTGGTTTATTAAAAGTTTTTTGGGTCTGTGGTGTTCGACCCCCAGACCTCCTCCCTTTATACAAATCCTTTGCAAAGTCCATTTAACCAACGCACCATCATAGAAGCTCATGCTATTTAATGGATTTTAATTCATTTAAGTTAGAGTTATGTTTAATTGGAAAGGGGGGTCGGTCCGAGGATAAGCCCGACCCGTGGTCCTATTGTTTACCATACGACCATAACTCGGCACGGGGTCTGTGCTACACTTTAAACACGATTTTATGTATTGTTATATATGACCGATTTATACCATACACCATTTATATATGCGCGCGGGGATTATAATATACAACTCGTGGTTCCATTGGTCTATATATATGATCAAGTAATTATATGGAGGTGTTTGTTTGAACCTCCAAAGGTCATATGTTTATGATATGACCAAACCTGTTAACAATTGCGCGGGAGTATGTTTTGGTTTCAATGTAATATTGCGCGCGGGAGGTATAGCCTTCAGACCCCGGTTCCATGTAATATATATATGACCACATGTTTTGGAGAGCGGGTGTTATGTGTTGGAAATGGCATATAATCCAGAAACCCCAGAGTTCCACGATAAACCATAAACATATATAATGCGTGGATTTAAACTTGGTTTTATTTTGTGGTTTCAAATGGTTACACCCGCCACTTGTCAACCCAACATTAAACAGTGGCATTTTTAGCCCTTTTATGTGAAGGTGGCCATGGCCCCATGCTCAACACCTCCGTTTTTGGGGGCTTTATTCCGGGTAATTGTTTGACAAATTAGCGTGATTTGTTGAAATGCTGCTAGGCCGGGGTTTTGTGACCGAAACGCCTGCCGTGTTCACTTCCTGGGGAGGTGTTAACATAATGTGTTACACAGTTTAAAGGAAAAATGGCGTAATGCATAACTCTTCTTTTGACTGGAATTAGGTGTCAGAAAGACTGCCTAGGGGTTTTGGACGCTTCCATTCATTCTGTGATACCTTTCTACAGCATTTCCAGTATTATTCATTTGCATTTTTCATATTTTATTTGAGGAAGCTTCAGGAGCCTTGAAGCCCTCATTGTTTGAGGCATTGCTCATATGAGCACATGTCCATTTTCTGAGAATGAATAATCATTTCTGAATCGCTTATTGCGCTTCAAAACACATTGGGACAGGTTTCATATCCATTGGAAGACTTCTGCAGGTATTTTTTCTCCATTGAAGCTCATGAGCTTGAGGTCACATGTAGAAGAGGTCATTATGGGATGGTTACTAGTTCATTTTCTAGTTCTAACAAATAATTTTGGGCTTTTATAGAGCTCAATCCAATGGTACAGTTCAGAAACTACTGAGTTGAGAAGCATATTGTAAAGATCATTTGACAAACTAATCCCAAAGAGCCAAGTCCATTGAAGGAGGGTCAAGGAGACGTAGCCCAGAGAATGGTGAACTCCTTTATCATCTTACTATTGTTGTGAGTTTGTTGTGCTATTTGGTCGTGATTTATATTGTTGTACATTGTTTTATAACACATATTTAATCATTTAAAAGAACCTTTCTTTTCACATGAACATTGACAAGAAGAAGCAAGAACTCAACACATAAAATGTTTTCTTGTACATTTTAACACATGAAGCAAGGTCCCTAAGTATAGTTTAATTTAATGAGGTAGAGGGTGCTTGTATAGCATAAAAAAGTCAGCCTTATATTTTCAGAGATAGGCTCTTTCAAAAAGAGTTTTCTAGCTACGAAGAGAATGTGGATCCTGGATTGAAGTCTTTGGAGTACAGGATAGATTTGTCTTGATTTTTTCTTTCCACGATCGGTGTTTGACATCTAAATAAATATTCCACAATTGAAATTTAAAATTGATCTAGAAGCCAAAAGTGAAACCTGCAAGAGAACAAATATAAAATTAGTAAAATTCATACCAAGTATATAATATTCAATTTGAATGAAGCTACTCTAATATTTTCTCCCAAATTTCTCCTCACATTGTGATATGTCAAGACCTAGAAATACTACAAATCTCAATGGATATAATCAAAAGAGGTGCAAATGTTTATTAATTCTAGAGGGGGTGAATCAGGATCAAGCACAATTTAAAACCTTTTCCAACTTATACTTAAACCATTCAATTATATCCAATGAGAAATGAACAATACATAGAGTTACACCACTAACCACAATACAGTTCATGCACAATATATAAGGAGAGTTAATCAATAGGCTTTGTTCAAGGGAAGTAATGAATTCAAAGGTAGCTACAACTTCCAAAATGTAAAGGAGGATAAAACTCCAAGAGGAATATACAACTCTCCAATATCAATAGAGATCTTAACTCTCTATCCTGACCTTTTCCTTCCACCAAGAATATATGAGAGATAATAAAACTTTATCTAATTCTGGTCTGTTCAGAAGACAACTTGTACAAAGATGCAATCATGCCTAATATTTAACATCTGATTCTGAAACTTGCACACAAGAAAATACAGTCCATACTTTTCCAATGGAAGTGGTCCCACCGCATTTGGAGTCTTTATGAAAATGTTACGACTGTTTTAATTCCTGAACACCTGCTATTGGACTGTCAGACTGGTCACAAACCCTATATTCCACGTAGTGTATCTCCATAATTATAGCTGTAATCAAGAGCTGAAATTTCACTGCAGGTACCTTTGATATGTATTCTCAATACCATAAGGTTTCACCATCTGAATCGCTCTAGAAAATATTTTATAAAATGGTAAGACATGAAAATAACATACCTTAGAACACATAACCAAAAGACTTCATCCTCTTGAACCGCCTTCTTTACTTGCCCTCCGAATTTGACTTGTATCAAATAAATGTATAATGATATTTATTTATACCATTTATGTCACTTCCTTTTAACATTAGGGATGACTTGACACTTTTCTTTTTTTGTAATTATTTTCTTTACTTATTTTCGTGGCTCATATGTACTTCCTTCTTCGATTCACCTTGTCATCTTCAAAATTCATTTCTTACTCCTCAACATGAGGATCCATGTGACGGCCACATACTGACGACAATGATGATGTATACTATCCATCCATGGTGTATCCGGTGATGTGCATTTTCCTTCATGTCCAAATAACTCTTGATCAATCTTGTATCCAAAACCCATGACTAGGCTGACATCAATGACAACAACCAATCTTCCAACACTTCCCCCTTTGTCATTGATGGCAACACTCATGCTCCCCCATCATCATGATCCCAACTTCTCTCCTTTTGACATCAATGGCAAAGGGTATGGCTTCTCCCCTTGAGTTTAATGGAAAAAGGTAACCTTCTTCTTTGGGGTTGCTCCCCCTAAACATGTGGCACTCAATAATACTTCATCCTTATTTTTGGTCTTTGGGACATTTTCTTCCTTAGAATCCTTTTGTGTGGCTTCTGTCTTCTGTCTCTTCTTCATGTCTAGGATGTATATGTTGTTCGGTCTTCTTGTTGCAGTTGCAACCAATCTTCCTGAGTTATTTTCTTTGATTTTACATTTTCGGGAATCAAACGTAAGAGTTTATCCTTGATCAGACATTTTGTTGACACTGAGGAGATTATGCTTCAGATCTTCAACCAATAGGACTTTTCCTGCTTTTACATTTTCACTTCCAAGCTTTACAATTCCTTTTCCACGTATTTTGGTAGATGATTCATCTCCAAATGCAACATTTCCACCCTTTTTCTTCAGGCTGACAAATTTGCTTTGATCTCCAGTCATATGAGATGAGCACCCACTGTCTATTAACCATTCATCTTCTTCTTTGCATTCTTTAGCGACTAATGCTATTCGAAAATTTTCATTGTG
>SNQJ01S0093348.1:0-14882 GCA_010110895.2 Picea sitchensis
TAGGAGGACAACATCATCAATATCATCTTGGAACAATAACTGGAATATCTATAAATCATCAGAATTTTTCTTCATCGGAAACATCGTCATTCTCAAAGGAATGCAATCATCGTCTACATCAATATGAATTAGTATAAAACTAATACATCATCATCATCACAACATGAGGCTGGCTCATCATCATAATACAGGACTGGCTTTACATCACAACTGTCAATATGGAATCTCAATACTCATCTTGCTTTATGTCACAACAATCATGCTGGAAGCAAGATACTATACTAGCTTTACGTCACAGCTTCTCAAGCTATAAGCACAATACTACTCTCATCTCAACATATTTCTTTACGCCACAACACTCAAGATGGAAGCAAGATACTAGAATGGCTTTACATCACAGCTATTAAGTTGGAAGCACAGTACTAGTATCATCTCATCGTCTTTCTTTACATCACAAAACTCAAGCTGGAAGCAATATACTAGACTCGCTTTATGTCACAACTATCAAGCTAGAAGCACAGTACTAGTCTCATCTCATCGTCTTGCTTTACATCACAACACTCAAGATGGAAGCAAGATACTAGACTATATTTACATCGCAACTATCAAGCTAGAAGCAGATTAATAGTCTGATAAAAAAATCTTTCTTTATGTCACAACACTCAATATGGAAGCAAGATACTAGATTGGCTTTACGTCATAGCTATCAAGTTGGAAGCAAGATACTAGACTAGATTTACATCGCAGCTATCAAGCTAGAAGCTCAGTACTAGTCATATCACAACAACTACTCCCCCTTTCGAGGAAGGTCCTTTCAGACTATACCAATCTTATCTCGAAAGTGCTCAAACTTTACATGAGATAGAGGATTGGTGAACACATCAACAACTCATTCATCCGTGCTAACGTACTGGAGCTTTAAGGATCCTCTCTGCACCATGTCACGAATGTAATGATAACGAATCTCTATGTGCTTCGATCTGTCATGGAATACAAGATTCTCTATCATATTTATGCAGCTCTGGTTATCACATAGGATCGTGGTTGCTTCCATCTCTGGTCAAATAGGTTGGTCAACAACTTTTGAAGCCATATAGCTTCGCAGCTGGCAGAACATGAAACAATGTATTCTTCTTCCACTGTGATGAGAGAAATGTTGGATTGCTTCCTACTCTACCATGAGATCATGGCTAATCCCAAACTGTAACAACATCCTGAAGTGATTTTCCAATTAGAAACACTTCCTGCCCAATCTGAATCAGTGTACCCACTCAATGTGAAATCATGATCTCCATCATAACCGAGACCACAATCTAATGTACCCTTAGGGTACCTCATCACACGCTTTGTAGCCACAAGGTGAACATGTATGGGTTCTACTAGAAACTGACTTAAAGTGTTCACGGCAAAAACAATATCTGGTTTGGTGTTCGTCAGGTACATCAACGATCCAATAATCTATCTATACAATGTGGCATCAATCAATTTTGACGAAGTATTGACCAACAAATTCAACTTCATTTCCATGGGTGTATTTATGGGCTTGCACTCTAACACATCGAATCTCTTCAATATTTTGACTGCATACTTCCCTTGGTTAAGGAAGATCCTCTCTGGAATTTTCCATACCTCAAGACCTAAGAAATAGTGCATTAGGCCAAGGTCTTTCATCTCAAATTATGAAGCGAGTCTCTTATTACATTTAGTGATGAGATTTTCTTCTCCAGCTAAGAATAAGCCATCCACATACAGTAATAGTATTACTAGCCCATCGTTCATAACCTTGAAGTAGAGGTTAGAATCTTCTTTACTCTTGGTAAAGCCCAAGCGCATCATAAAGTTGTTTATTCAGCCATACCAAGCTCTAGGAGCTTGCTTCAATCCATACAAGGATTTCTTCAATTTGCAGAGATGAGACTTCATGTCTTCAACTTCAAATCCTTGTGGTTTCTTTATATACACTTCCTCTTCGATAACACCATTTAGGAAAGTTGTCTTTACATCCATCTGGTGTAACTTCCACTTCATCTTAGCTGCAAGGGCTATGATGGTTCTGATCGAAGTCTATCTGGCTATAGGAGTGAATGTCTCTTCATAGTCAATGCATTCTTTTTGAGAAAATCCATGAGCTACAAATATTGCTTTATACTTCCCAATGCTTCCATCAGCAACATGTTTTATTTTGAAGAGCCATCTGGACGATACCACATCCTTGCTATTCGGTCTAGGAACCATTTCCCATACATCATTATGTATTATGGATTGGTATTCTTCTGGCATGGCATCTACCCATTATTTCGTCTGAATGGCTTCTTCAAAGCAGGTAGGCTCCTTCTCTAGGATATCACACATCAAATCCATATAACTAGAGAATGGCTTAGGTCTCTTCACATGTCTCGTGGTTCCGTCGGGAACACCATATTTCTCTCCATCTTGAATAAGCTCTCTAGCCCAAGCTAGCTTTCTTTTATGGGAGATTGTCATTGAGGAGGTTATTGAAACTCTAATACGTCATGATATTATAGAATTTCCTCATCAGGGGAAGTTAGGACTTCCCTAAGTGGTTCAACAGATCTTGGAACCTCCCTCACTGATTCTGCAACTCTGGGGATTATGGGTTCCTCTTCATATACCTCTTCAAGCTGGCATTTTCTTGATTTCTTGAGCGTTGCATATTCATCAAAGGTCACATCCTTGTTGATATAAATGTGACGGTGACCTAGTATATAGATCCTGAAGGCCTTGGAGACCTCACAGTATCCCACAAATATTCCCTTCTTTCCTGAGGGTTCCATCTTGTTTCTTTTCTCTTTCAGTATATGTATAAATACTGGGCAACCAAATATTTTGACATGGCTTACCTCTGGCTTCTTTTTGGTAAACATCTCTTTCGGGGTCTTGAACCCAAGTGCACTATGGGACAATCAGTTTTGCACATATACGGTTGTCATTGTTTCTTCTACCCATAAGAACATAGGAAGATCTTGATTGTGGATCATGGTCTTCACGAATTCCATTATCATTTTGTTCTTTCTTTCAACCACATCGTTTTGTTGAGGATTATAGGGAGTAGTGAGTTCCCTCTTGATCCCAACATCTTTTCAGAAGTTCACGAACTTTTTTGAGGTGTATTCTCCTCCATTATCTAACTTGAGTATCTTGATCTTTCTTTCAGAAAGATTCTCTATCAAGGCTTTGAATTCCTTGAATTTTTTGAACACTTCATCTTTAGATTTCAAGAGATACAACCAGGTCTTACGAGAATAATCATCAATAAATGATACATAATATACATACCCACTAATGGGGGACGATGGAATTGGTCCACACACATCTGAATGAATGAGTTCTAGGACTCCTTCTGCTTTGTTATCTCTCTTTGGAAAAGGGTTCTTGATGTTCTTCCCTTGTGCACATCCATTGCATATGCCTTCATGGTCAACCTTGAGTTCTGGTAAACCTGTGACCTCTTTGCATATGTATGGTAGCGCCTTATCGTTAATGTGAGCTATTATTCTATGCTAAAGTTCACATGGATTCTCAATGGTGTGGGTCATGACAACTTCTGAGTGACCCTTTATCTTATACAAGCCACCTTCTTCTTTTCCAATGATGATTTCTTCTTTTAAGGTTTCTCCTTTAGCCCACATAAGAACTTCTCCATATATAAAAGAAACTTTGAAGCCTTTCTTCTCTAAAGATGATATGGAGAGTAGGTTCTTTGTCAAAACTGGTACATATAGTACATCCTTCATATTCATTGCATTTCCTGAAGGTTTGATTCTCCCACTCCCTTGATGGGATATTGATAATCATCTCCAAGTGTCACTTTTTGAGAAAACTTCTTTTCTGAAATGTAAGAGAGAATATCCCTTTGTCCTGTCATGTGCTTGGAGCACCACTATCAATGAGCCAAGTGTCCTCTCCAGGTGTTACCAATCCGGAGAGGGCCGAGATTAAGACATGTTCTTTAATTTTCTCTCTTAACATCTTTGCGGGTGGCTCTTCATCTTAAACTGCATGGGCATGGTGCCTCTTTTGTTTACTACTGTATTTTTCTCGTCTAGATGGACAAAATTTCACAATGTGTCCCATATTTTCACAATGGTAGCATTGTACAGATGAGTAATCTCTTTCCTTTCATTGTCCTTTCTTCTAGAATCTCCTTGGATGAGATTCTTTATGACTATATTTGTTTTGGGGTTGAGAATCTTTGTAAGTCTCCTTCTATAAGTAAGACTTCTTTCTTCCTCCTTTAGTGTGAGTAGCTAGTGCTTGATCTTCATATCTTGCTAGTAAATCCTCTCGGTTAGCTACTCTTATTTCTTCTTGGATGCATTCTTCCCATAGACTGTCAAACTTCAGTTTCTTCGTTCTAGCACAAATCATTTGGATGAATGCATCTAAAGGTCTTGTGAGACCATTTAGGGTTGTCATTGTAAGTTCGTCTTCGTCTATAGTATCTCCAATTGCTTCTAGTTTTTCTTTGAATTGGGATATTCTGGAGAAGTATTGTTGGATTGATTCTTCTTTATGCATTCTTGTATTCTTGAGCTGAGTTCTAAGACTCATCTTCCGGTCTATGTTATTTCCTTCATATAGTCTGTTTAGGGAATCAAAGGTTTCTTTCAGAGTATTATTTGATGACACATAGGGAATTAGGTGCTCTTTGATTGAATTTGCAATGAGTATTTTGGCCTTGATTGTGTCCTTTTGGTGCTTTTCTTTTACTACATCATCAGCGGGCTCTGACACTTATTCTTTGATGAATCTTACTAGGTCATTCTCTTCAAGAATGAGACCAATCCTATACTTCCAGGAATAGAATTTTTCCACACCTTCTAGCTTGTCAACAAGCTTAATGCTTGCAGACATCGTTTACTTGAAGCTGGGAAAATGTCCAAAAATGAAAATGTTCAAAATCAAATTTTGAACTTGCCAGGAGGTGTGCTTTACTGAGGTGAGTAGCCTGGTGTGCTTAGATCTGAGAAAATCCAACTTTTACCCCTCCAAACTTGATCTGCATATTTTTGGACTGGTGCTTCTGGTTTTCTGTTACCTCTGGTACCTCTGGTACTCTGGGACTTCTGGTACTTTTGGTTCTCTGGTTTTCTGGTACTTTGTGAAACTAGGGTTTCACTTTCCACGAGATCTAGCCACTGAAAAGGTGTGCTGAAGGTGCCACAATTATCCTTGGGGGAGGGTGCACTTTTCTAGATGGTTTTAGGGATGAAATACCTCACCAACAAAAAACCCTAGTTTGCATGTATGACAACAGTGATGTTTTTCACTTTCTCTTGTGAAAGATGCTCTCTTCATCTTAGCTCTGATACCATGTTAAGGTTTAAGATATTATTAGAGTTCTTTGCATTTCAATAGATAACAATAGCATAAGATAGGATCACTGAGAAATACACAATCACAAGAGACGCATCATTTATCCTGGGAAACCCTCATGGGGCAAAAAACCCAACAAAACTTCCTTAATATAGATATTCAATACAATGCCAAGAGATAAATCAAACAAGTACAAAAATTCCTCTGCCAAAGATGTGCCTCTTTCTCTCTCTCTCTCTTCTCCAACCATAGCTCCGAAACTTGTCTCTCAATGAACAAGTGAGTGTGTGTCTAAGTGAGGTGATATCCTCCTTATTTATACAAGTCTGGCATGTGTGGAAGTGTCTTTTCACTGGCAGGGCCAACTTCTTCTTCTGGGTGGTTATAACCACCTTTATTATATTTTGGGGCTTCTTTAATATATTTTGGGGCCGACTTCTGTTTCTGCCTATTACAGTTACATTATGACCAATCCACAAAAGGGGATTTGGTCCTTTACAATAGTCAACATGATCAATCCACAATGGGGATTGATCCAATTAATAATATATCAAATAATAATTAGAATACACTTTTCACTTACATTATTTCAACAACTTGTACTCTATGTTGATTACTTAATCATAATAAGAAATAATGACACTCACATCAAACAATTTAATGAATAACTTAAAGTAGGGTTCAAAATGACTAATTTAGGGATAGTTCATTATTATCTTGGAGTTGAAGTATATCAACATCCTAATAAAATATTCCTTAATCAAACTAAGTATGCCACTAAATTGTTAAACAACTTTGGCATGGAAGATTCTAAATCTTATCTTACCCCCGTGGAGAAGAAGTTGAAAATTTCAAAATTTGAACGAGAGGAATTGGTAAACAGTACAAAGTACAAGAAATTGATTGGAAGTCTCATTTATTTGACAAATACTCGACCAGATTTGTCATATTCAGTCAATATACTTTCAAGGTTTATGCATGAAGGGAAAGTCACTGGAATTCAACAAAAATGGTATTGAGATCATTCAAGGTACAAAATATTTTGGTCTTCTCTACAAAAGAAACATAAATTTTACACTTGTTGGATATTCAGATGTTAATTTTGCAGGTGACATTGATGATAGAACATCCACTTCATGGTATTTAATGAATATGGGTTCAACAATAGTATCTTAGAATTGCAAAAAGCAGACAACAATTTCCAATTCTTCAGCAGAGGCGGAGTACATATCATCTTGGGAAACAACATGTGAGATTGTATGGCTACACAGAATTTTACAAGATCTTGGTGAATCTCAGAAATCACCAACTACCTTTTTTTATCGACAGTCAGTCAGCAATAAAGATGGCTAAGATTCCATTATTTCATTCAAATAATAAACATGTCAACACCAAGTACCACTTCATCAGATCGCTCATCATCAAAGACATCATCAAGGCTCAGTTTTGTCCATCTGAAGATCAAACTTTAGATATTTTTACCAAACCTCTTGGTAGAATAAAGTTCACTAGGTTCATAGATGAACTTGGTATTTGTAAAAATGAACTTTCGAATTAAAGGGGGAATTGTTAGACTCATAATCCTAAAGTTTTATAGCCTAAGTATTTTCTAGTTTAAATGTTTTTAGAAATTAGTTTATTCTAGTTTGTTAGGATAAGGACACCTAGCTTCTATGTAAAGGACACATATCATACTCATGTGATTATTTGATTGTTTGTTCTCCTAGATTTTAGTTTAGAGTTGAGCTATATAAACAAGCTCCTTCTTCAAGTGAGGTTAAGGAGATTACGAGTCCTCACTTCTTATTGTAATCACCATTTTCCTTATTAATAAAATTATGTGTCTAAGGACACTTTGTCAACATTTCCTTCTCACAATTAGGTCTTGGATTGTGGTTTATTCCTACACCTCGATGGGGGTAGTTGATATGTCAACTTTATGAGGGCGTAACATTTGCATACGATATTCATTTGGGGTGCATGATAGCTCACTGGAAAGGTCTAACCGATAAGTAAACATTATGATCGGGCCTATCCAAATCCTATGGATATGTCCTAGGCCTCAAAACTTGAAAAAAAATGTCAGTTAGGGCCTCAAAACAACCCAGGAAGTTTAGGACCCGAAATACCGTAGAAAAACTGCCAAGGTGGAAATTTGTGTATTGAGCGAGTGGAATAGGTGGATCACAACTTATATCCACCTAGATATTTCTTGGCCAAGAATTTTACCAAATTCCTTACTCTTGTGGCAATTCATACATAGGCCAATATCTTAGATCTTTCAAATCATGTCTCAAAGAACATATATCTGACATAACCCACAATATCATCTCTAAATCATCTATTGATGAACACATTTAAATCTAAGCCTCTCATTTGATTTTACAAAACCAAAATTCATGCCTTAGTGCCCTATCACTCTGATATCATTCAATAAATGCTAGAAATTGAAAAGCACTCTAATGACTTTAATTGTGAATATGGCTAGAAAATCAGTCATTCATGAAGACCCATTATATATAACCTTAGTAATTAATCCCTCTCTATTTCCGTAGTCATTATTCCCTCTCTATTTATGTTTTTTTTCTTTAATTTGTTATTTTTATTCTATCTCTAGGCTCTTTTGGTTTTCTTTATTCATTGAACCCTTCTATACCTTGACCTTTTCTTTCTTTAAAAATTTATTGACTTTTCCTTACTTTGTTCCCCTTTATACCTCTATTTTCACATTTCCAATAATACAAATATTTGTATTTCAATTTTCATTTTTACAATAACAAAAATATTTTATTTCTTAATTCCCTCTTTTAATCACGAATCACAAGTTATTGGATTAATATTTTATGACAACTTCTTCCTTTTACAATGTTTATCCTTTGATATTTACCCTATAAATATTTACCTCAACACTATTTTCTAATATTTCAACTTTATTTGTCTCCCATGATGGGTGGAGTGTCCACTCAAAATTTTGTGTGTTTCAAAATATTTATAGAGTAAGTTCAATACATCAAGGTCAACTTATCCATGAAGGAGTGCTAAATGAAGATTTCAATTAATCTATATAAGCAGGGTAATTAAATACATAAATTGATTTTGGACACTAACATTGGTCACAATGAGATACATCGATAACCAAATAGTGATATCAATTAGAATGAAGTAAATTAGAAACCAAATGTGTCAATTGGGAATCCACTCCTTTCTCAAGGGATAGAGTAGAACAAATACATACAAGGATTTCCTCTTCCAAGGAGGTTGCAGTCCCTAAAGTTGCTCTAAGTGGAACTAAAATACATCACAAGGGATATAGTAGAAGAAATGCATACAAGGATTTCCTCTTCGAAGGAGGTTGCAGTCCCTAAAGTTCCATCCAAGAATAAAGATCTCTCAACTTCTAACTTATAATTAGTTATTTTTGGAAGAAGTTAAAAAAAAAAGGGAAAACCGGAAAGATTGAGGATTAATTTTTAAAGTGAAAAAATGGCATGTAGATTAATTTTGTAAGTGTATTTTTCACCTATGCACCTATAAGTGTGTATGTTTGTCATTCTATAATTAAATAAAAAAATTACAATTCTTTTATGGAGAAAAGTAATTAGACAATTATTATTATAAAACTTTATTTTTCTAAATTTAATTTGCAATTGTATTGTAAATGTTTATTTTCAACCTATAACTTTGTTGTTTCCCAAAGGGGTTGGATTTATTGGTGAGGAGCGAGGAGTTTTTCAGGAGTGGGCAAGGGGACACCTTGAGGTAGTGGTTGAATGTGTGATATTATATTAAATGGTTTCCTGACCTATGTACACATAATACACATAAGTGGACCAAAACTCACCCCCATATCCTTCAATTTTTTTGTGTTAATTGGATCTAGCCCATGGTTGGGAATATTGGATGTTAGCCTCCCCACCTAGGTTCAAATCCCATAAGTGAAATGTTGTGGATTCTTATTTTTAAGCTTGAAAGGTCTAACTCTCACTTTGAAGCTTTTGAAGCTCTACCAGTGAGACCGGTTTAATTTCCCCCCCAAAAAAATCAATATGATCTCAATTGATACTTTGACTTGATATTTTAGATAATTGAATTAATTGACTTGTTAAATTTTTCTATAAACAAAGTCAAATATTTGAATTTGGAATACTTCATTATAGAACACTTTAATTTGGATCACATTTGAATATGGAACACTTCTTTAACTATTGATTTAATTGATTCCAACTTGATCATTGAACTAATTGACTTGTTAAAATTTTCTATAAACAATAAAATTTGAATTTGAAACACTTCATTAATTATTAGTTGAATTGATTCCAACTTTATATTATATCATTAAACTAATTGACTTGTTAAAAATTTCTATAAACAATTAATTTGAATTTGAAACACTTCATTGACTATTGATTCAATTAATTTCTCAATTTGGATTACATTTGAATTTGGAACACTTCAATAACTATTGGTTTAATTTGAATTACATTTGAATATGGAACACTTCATTGACTATTGATTTAATTGATTCCAACTTTATATTAGATCATTAAACTAATTGACTTGTTAAAAATTTCTATAAACAATTAACTTTGAATTTGGAACACTTCATTAACTATTAGTTCAATTGATTCCAACTTTATATTAAATCATTAAACTAATTTATTTGTTAAAATTTTCTATAAACAATTAATTTGAATTTGAAACACTTCATTGACTAATTCAATTGATTCTTTAACTTGATATTTTAAATTCCAATTTTATATTAGATTATTAAACTACCTTAGTTGTTAAACAATTGTGTAAATAATTAATTTAACTTTGCACACATTCTAATTTAGAACCTTCATATACTATTTCTTTAATTGAATTGACTCCAACTAAGTTATATTAGATCATTTATGTAAATAATTAATTTGACTTTGGAACATATTTGAATTTGGAACACTTCATATAGAATATTGTTTTAATTGATTACAAATTTTTATTAAATCATTGAATTAATTAAAATGTTGTTTAATTGATTATAAGTTTATATTAAATTATTGAATTAATTAATTGATTAAAAAATTGTATTAACTATACACTTCATATATTATTGATTTGGTTCAATTAACTATTGACTTATTGGAACACTTCATATATTATTGTTTTGGTTCAATTGATTCTTTGTGTTATATTTTAAGTTTCAACTTTATATTAGATGATTGAACTAATTAATTTAATTTGATAAAAAAATTAATTTAACATATATTATTTTCAAATTGAATATTATATTAATAAATATTTTTTTTATGAATAAATATTTTAATTTTAAATATAATTACGCAGATTTGATAATGGGCAGATTTAATAGAGGTTTAGTTCCTAATAAGTTTTTTATGGACATGATTAAATATTGTTGGAATATTCTTAGTAGTCACACAAAATAAATGACTGTGATTTCAATCATTAATTTCCTAGCTATTATAAAGACATCTGTTTATGTGTTTACTTTTTTACATTTACCTAATTATATTTAAAAATTATTTTGATAGCTAACTGATTTCCAAGAAAGTGATTAACAGAAATTAAAATATTAACACCATATAAATGAAGCTCAACAGTTTATTTGTTAATCAATAATAAAATTTAATATTTTCTTTAAGGATTCTTTTCATCTTATCATCCTTTCGAGGTTGATCAAACACAATTATGTGGCTGTGCTAGTTTTAAATACAATTGATTAATTGATTACTGTGAGGTATAATTAGGTATAATTACCATCTAGTTACTAATTTTACTAATTCAAATCTTATAGGTATCATAGTGACGTCTCAACTCTCCTCAATACCATCAATCCATGAAAGAAAAAAACTGCCCAAAAGTTTACATGCCTGAAACGAGAGACTTATGGCAACGTTTAGAAAAATGGTACCTTATATTCCACCTCGTATAAAGCACACTTATAGATCATGTAAAAAGCATCATATAAGTCAATTGGATCCTCAATCTTTTAACCAGATTGTGTTGAATGCTCAGAAGCATTATATTTCTATTACACCTCTGCATTGATGGCGAGTGTATAGCAGCTTCTCACGGACCCAATATGTCATCTTCGAGCCAATTGCCCATTGGGATTGGGAAAGCTTTGTGTGCACGGAATGCAGGATTTTTTTTTTTTCTCTCGGAGGTGGCGAAACCTATGGGAATATATCTCTCGAAGCGTTGGCATTAGGCTTCTGGTCTTTTAGCATTTTATCATGGCCTGGCCTGGAAGATCCTTGTCATTTTGACATTTTAACTGATTTCAACGTCACCCAAGGTTTGATCAGATAATAATATGGAAAGCTTCTTTTGCAAAAGTTTTGTATCCACTTCACTCCTTCCTGCAATCATCTGAAACAACCAAAACGCTGCGATAAGTACCTAGGTCTTGATTTAGTGGGCGGGCAGGGCCGACAGAAAATGACATTTGATTACGGAAAACTCACCCACCTCGAGATGAAGATCATGGCAAACTTTGTCTTGAGAAAGGTAGGTGGAAGCATTAAGCACATTGAGTCCCTCCTTTTCCAGCAGCATCAGAACCCTAGAGAAGAGGAATCCAAGCCTGCACTTGTAGATTGCTATGATCATCTGTGAATTCCCCAACTCCGTATTTACTGTAACACTAGGGTGATCAGGAGAGGCTAAGTTCGCAGGAGGAGGAGGAGACTGCATAAAATCAATCAATCCTTCAGCTTCAGTTTTACTTGCAAATTTTGAGGTCACCGGTGAGCTTTCAGAAATTGATCGTTTGGCGGCGGCTAACAACTCATCACGTTCTCTGCTTCTTTTCTCGATTTCGTTGCGCAATTCGGGAATGTATTTTAGGACTCGACAAACGGTATTTGGAATGCTCAGTTTCCTCTGCAAACGCCAATTCAATTCAAGACAAAATTCAGCCGCGCGAAATAATTTAAACAATTGTGCAGGCCCAGTCAAAAACAGAAGGAAAGGAATCCATAGTCCAGGGATCCCATACACAAAACAACCATATTGCATTGTAAGAGAAAATCTGTCAAAAATAATCCAAAAACATTTACCTAATAACTCGATGGAATGGTATAGCGAGTCAGTTTATAACTATTGATCTAATAAGATTGTAATCAATCAGTAAAAACCGCTTTCATTTTAGTTAGTAACTGTGAAAACCTACACGTTAACTGTGAAAACCTATTTTCTTTTTTTCCATTGCATCAGACTCAGTCTGTACTAAGGAAGAAGCATATGTATGTATATAGAGGAATAGGCTGACAGAAAATTATTTTGTGCTAGTTTGTTATATTCTCAAAGCTGTAGGTTAAAGATTATAAGAAATGAAGATTTTTTCAGTAGATATTTATCTAAAATTAGGTGATAAATTGTTGGATTTGTAAATTTAAGTGGTTATTTATGTAGAATCAAAATACCTAGAAGTTTTTAGCATGCTGAATCTATTTCTACATTCAGAAATGAATTCTAAACAACAAAAAATAGTGATTCGTATAAATTTATATAGCAGGATTTGGAAGAAATTCACAAAATTCAGAAAAATTCTACAACCCCATTTCCCACGATTAAAATGATGCATCATTAAAAAGTATCAGCGTTGGTTTAAAGACTCATCATTAATGGGTACCTTCTCTTTCCCTGCACCCATTAATTATGGAGTCTCATCTTCAGTATACAAGATTTCATCGATAACTAATGAATCTCTTTCTTTTTTTCAATGTATTTTTTTTTTAGAGAACTCTGTGATGGTACACCCAACTCCCTTTCAACTGCCCTACTCTAGAAAGAATCCTCTCTCACCGGTCTGGTTATTCTTATAATGGCGGTGGCCCACTATTCTGTTTCAACTTCCTTAACCGGGCAGGATCCATTCTTTCTTTCACAGACGGAAGGTAAGTAAGGCACACCCAATTCGTGTGTGG
This sequence comes from Picea sitchensis, assembly GCA_010110895.2. Taxonomy (NCBI): domain Eukaryota; kingdom Viridiplantae; phylum Streptophyta; class Pinopsida; order Pinales; family Pinaceae; genus Picea; species Picea sitchensis. Next base: position 13,269 of record SNQJ01S0093348.1, read on the forward strand.
TGACCCCCTACCACTTTGGGGGAGCGGGTTCGTATCTCGATCTCCTAGCGTCCAATCGAGTGGTTCGTACCAAATAGACAAATACAGATTCATGGTTTTAAAGCCCTATCGGCCTCACACTACGGATAAGGATTTCGATCAGGTCTAATAATAAAATTTATTCCCTTTTTCAACCATCAACAGAAAAATCATTGCACAATCTGGAAGCATGTAGGGTTGAGGTTTACCTTTGGATTTAGGTTAGGCAGCAACGAGCGTAGCTGGGAGTAAAGTACTTTCAATGTTTTTCTCCTGTGCCGTTCCCTGGCGTTATGAAAAGCCTTCCTTTTTGAAGAACTAATCGGCACCGAATACTCCTCCGGAATGGGCGCCATCTCCGAGTTTTGCACTGGAAGATTCCCCGGGATTTCGCCATGATAATATTTTTGACGCATTAATCCAAACTGATTCGTTCTGTATTCATCGATCGTTGGTTGCTGCTGCTGATGTTGGTCAAATTCCCAATACGCAGGCGGAGTTATCTTTAGGGTTGGTTGAGGATGAGTCTGCCATGGTGCATGGGGATTAACGAAAGAGCACATATCTAAATCGTTATAGGTTTCAGTTTGAGCAGTGGGAAAAAATGGGAACGTGCTCATGATGAAGGCAGGCAGGCAGGCTGGGTTAATATAGTTAATGCGGATATTAACTATGCTTTAACTCGTAAAAGCAGCTCACTCAATTCTGAGCTCTGTTTCTACGAATCAAATTCTTATTACTAGATTTGCTAGCATGAAATCCAGAGGGCGTCTGGAAGAAAGGCTGCCAAATCTGTGGCATCAATGGAGTCTTATATCGCATTAAAGTTCAACAGAGAGCTCCAGATTCGTCCAGGAATTCCATCAGCGAATCTTCCAGGAGGTGTCATCCCTGACGTCGGGATTTAAGTATATCGGTCCCCACGTATCGCCGCTTCCGTGTGGTGAACCCGGCGTATTCGTCCCAGATAAACCCGGCGTCTCTGTTACTCCAATATCGCATTGGACGCCTGCGAACACTAAGCACTCAGATTTCGTCTGTGAAAAGCATGACGTCTATCATAGAATATCTTACTGAGAAACTAGCATATTCCTGTAAGCAAGTAGCCTGTATTGAGTATATACAGATTATATTATTACTACAGGGGCCACTTCTGAAAGGCTTGCCCAGTTTTTTAATGAAGGCATTTTTCATACCATTGAATTCTTAATCCTGTAATGACATCGACAAAAATAAAGAAATTTTATTTCTATAAATGGATCAAGTCTGTTGTCTCTTCTCCTTTGTTTTTGCTACTTATCCTTTGTTTGAATGCGCGTTCCCCACTAGCCTTCTACTGCCATATCGGTATCAATATATAGATTGTTTATTGGGTGGCATAAGAATTTTGGGCGTGCTAATTTTAAAATTTCACAATTAAAAATTAGAAAAGATAGAGATGTTAGATTATATAACCATTAGAATAAAATAAAACTTGACATTTAGTTTTAATGTCAAAATGGGAATAAAATTTGACATTCAAGTTTAATAATTTTATATATAATTAAATAAAATTAAAAATTAAAAAATAATTTAGTGTAAGAGTAATTCACATAT
>SNQJ01S0093348.1:35293-45635 GCA_010110895.2 Picea sitchensis
GACATCTTCATGTAGCGCATTTAAGATTGAAGCATACTTCATATAATTCATGACATGGGTGACTACTAGATTTGGGTCACCACTGAACTTGGGGTAAATTTACCTCTAGTCCACACAAAAAATATTTGGATATCTAGGGATATCCTGAACATCAAATGAATGGTACACCTTATGGAATGGGCATGGTAAGTCACATGACTCCATGGTTCCATTAATTAGGGTAATACCTCAATGGAGTCACAAGATGAAATTTATGAAAATATCATCAAAATGGAAAAAGGGAACTTACCTCAAATGGAGTCGCCAGAAAATATCACGGGAAAAGGATTTGGAATCAAAGATTCCAAAAATGTCATTGGGGCATGAAAGAGGATTCAAAATCCTCCCCGACAATGACACAAAAATGTTATCGAAAAAATTGTAGGTTGGGAAAATCCTGACCCAATCCATGGGATGGTGATAATGGTGTGAGTGTCTACCCACTATCACCTTAGATAATATTTCCCGTCTCTTTAATGAAGGATAAATCCAACACAAGGGGGGAATCCTGGATGAAACTAGGGGGAAATGAGGTGGAAAATGAGGTTATGGAAGTGAATCCCATGTAGGTCAAAATACTAAGTAGAATATGGTTTAGAAATAAGTCTCGGTGATGAAAACTAGTTTCCAAGTGCTTGGGTACCTACAGAAGATTGTTATATCTACCCAAGACACACAAAAACACAAGAAATGAGCATAATAACCTAATGGAAAAGCAAGTGAATAATTTTGTACTAATTAGAAGAAATATATAATGATATATATCATTAATGAAATGAATAAAAGGGATTCTAAACAATTCACCAAAATCCAAGAAAATATGCAAGAGATTAGCTAGCAAATACTAGTATAACTCAAGTATGATAGAACAAGACATTATCAACAATTAAAGATTATTAAGTAAAAGTATTGAAGAGATATTATTGCAGCCTTATGGATGTAGCAAAAATTTTCTACAACAAAAAATTCCAACCACTAAAACTTGCAAGTAAACCACCCAAAAGAAGAACAACAACTAGTAGATGAATTATGGCAGCCTTCTAGCAAACATTGATGGTTGAAATGAGAGTAAAGTCAAAGCTTTAAAGTGATTTGTTGAAACCCTAATGGTTGTAGCTTCAATTTATAATAGAAATAAAAGCTACTTGCAAAAATATGATTCCCTAGGGGCATTTTGACGGGTCCAAATTCACCCAAAAAAAAGGGGTACTCCCCGGTATACGGTCCTAATTAGACTATAAGCAATTTGGATTAGGAGTCCCATTTGGAATTTGGCTCGGATGCCATTTACTGTTTTCTTTTGTATTTTTTTATTAGTTACATTCCGATGTACCGATGAAGTGGGTGGGTGCAATGTAGATACGTAGATGAATCCCATATATGTAAAGACAACTAATCTATCACTAATCCATGCTAACATATCTTAGCTAGGAGAACACTAGAGTAACCAATGAGTTATAATGCAACCAAAACCTTACACAACTTTTATACAGTTAGCGGTAACAAAAGGGGAAGATTGGAGACAAATCCATACATATGTATATAATCAGATTAGTCTAGATCACAACAATGTATACTGTAATAACCCACAAATCTTAATTCATTGAAAAATTCAAAGAAATATCAATAACTATAGAATGACAAAGATTGTATAAGAATTAGTCTACAACAAACAAACATTCTTACAGATCGTAGAAACAAAATTTATCTTCACTTGAAGTAGTTCAAAGCTATGCTATGTTTCTAAACATAATTCCTTATATAATATGTTGTCCCTAAGGGCTTCTCAATATTCATTAACAATGTATAAGTTCTCAAAAAAGTTCTTAGGTCTATACAATGCTTGAAAAGACAAAAGTCCTTTTCACAAGTTTCTACTCTATTTTATACAAAATGTTAGTGCCCTTTCTCCTTCTTCTTGAAGAGGTAGTTACAAATTGTTCATCTTATCTATTCTAATGACAAGTGGTAGAAATTATGAAACTTGAGGTGGTTAGGAAAAGGATGAGAGAAAAACAGTCGTTTGTCCTTTCCCTATGAACTTTTTCCTCGAAGATAACCTATCCAAACCTCCAACTTCTTATATAGTGACTCAATTCTCCTATATGATAGTTGTTCCAGTGTTGATTATATCATGGATATGTTGTCATAAATATTGTTGATATCCTTCTCCAATCTTGTCATGTAAGAATGTATCATAGTGTGAAGCTTCACCGACTGTAGTAGATGTTGGTCAATGAGATTGGTTGAGACAAAGGTTGTTGCTTTGACTATCTGTCTCCTTCAACTTGTGTTGTCTTGGACTGCATTCCCAATTATTCTTTGAACAAATTATTTCCATGTTCATATAATCTTAAGAGAAAACCATTCCTTATCAACTCTTGGGAATTTTTGTGAGTCCTCAAACATATCGTCATTGCATTGGTTACTTTTTTATCTACCGTTTTCCCTACCTAATGACAATGATCTAATGTGTACATGTTTGTCTTTCTTGCTAATTTTTAGGGTCGATATAGGTCTGGAGGCGCATCGGGATTATCCACTATCCATGTATCAATTTCAGCTATACCTTCATAGATACTGTTGTAATATTTCAACTAAATTTGTATTCGATTGTTTTGATCAATAACTGTTTCCACCACATTTTGGAAGAGATGTAGGTTGGTATACATTTCAATGATGGAACCTTCCAAATCATTCCTAATTTTTTCCGCACTGGCCTTAAAGTTGAGAAGATTCCTTTCATCAATATTTACTTATTGGAGCCTCTCTTCTAGCTCTCTGATCCTCACCTCCTTCTCTTAATTATGTTGAAATAACATTTGTATATTGTCAATGGTTGCATCCATAAATGGAAATCCTACCCTATTTTTTTCCATAGGGTCTTCCCTCAAATATCATGTGACATGGACTTGAGTAACCACTGAAAAAGGGGATCCTTCTGTTACTCGAACCTTTTTCACTCTTTCTTGCACAATTCTACGAGTTTTACTATCATATGTGAAACTTCGTTGATCCAATATTTCAGCTGACCGAAAAGGTTCCCAGGGCCCGAGGCCTAGACCAATCCTCATTTTTTATGTTCCTAGACCTATGGTGGATGTTCTAGGGATATCCAATTCCATCGAGTGTGTGTCACCCTCTCTATCATTTCCATTCTTCTTTTATCTTTGTTCTTCAACAACTTTATCCGTTGTTTCTTTCTCTTCTAATTTTGCTGCCACTCTTTCTGCTTCAGCTAGTACCTTTTCTTTTTCTGCAACAACTTTTTCTTTGGCTTCAAATTTTTGGTTAGCTTCATCTTTTTCTTCAGCTTTCATTTCATTTTTCTGCCCTCGCCTTTTCTTTGTAGGATTATATTTTTTGTTTCTTTTTAGCATCATTCCTCCTTTTCAACACCTTCTCTTCGTATCTTCTCTTTTTATCTATCATTCTTCCTTCCTCCTCTTCCATAGAACCTGAATGGGTTGAGAAAGATATGGGTGAAGATCTCTTATCTTCATCTCATTCTGTTTCTTTTCTGGCCACTTCTCTTGCAACTTTTTCATCTGCGATCCTTCCTTTTGGCTGGCCCTACCTCTTAAAAATAAATTCATCACAAGTTTTTCCATTTTGATGCACCACTTGTTCTTCGAAGAACTCAATGGTGTACTCATATGAGAGTCTCATGCTATTGAAGTGATCTTTGATGATGTTCTTAGGGTCATGCCTCCTAAATCTTTCCTCTCCAAATTTGTAGTAAAGTAATACATCCACTTTTGTTTGAGTTTGTTTGGTGTTTTGAAAGAAATATTTTCCAATGCAAAGAGGTAGTGGAGGCAAAATTGTTTTCTTTGATCTGTATAGAATTCCTCCAAACCCATGTATGATAGCTTTATATGACACTTCCTGAAGCACAATTTTGTCAATAATGAACCAAGGGACTAAGTGGGGTGGTTTTGTTCCACCATATATTATTATATAGTTATTGTGATCCATTAAATAAAAATCCCCAATACTTATTATGATTGTTACGACCTTGTCTTTCATACAAGGCAGGGAGGTGAAAAAAATAAATTCATATAATGGGGAAAGGAAGTGTTCACAGATTCTTTGATAGTTTGTTCGATATTTGTGTTCTTAAAGAACCTTGCAGTATACGTGGATAGCGACATTGGAAAGCAACCAACTCCATCCCATGTTTGGGTACTTGTGAGCGATACACATTATGTCTAGAAGATATGAAGACATATGGAAACTAGGGAATATTCTTGGTTGTTCCTGTGTAACTACAGAAATGGAAATATTGATATTTTGAGACAATATGTCTTCCCAGTTGAGTGAGACCCCAACATTTGCACAAAAATAAATTAGGGGCATGTATGACAGGGGGAAATGAGTTGCATCTGGTTCCCCGTACATCTTGCATATCATGGCTACCATATATTGGTAGTGTCTCCTTAAATTGGTCACAGGGTATCAACTCTTGGGCTGATATTTGAACTATTTATCTAATTTATACCATGCAGGGAATAAATCTTTCGGTGTAAGCTCCAACTCCCTGAGGAGTTAACCATCCAGTCCTTTGTTCCTAGCTTCAATATCATAACACTTAGCTAAATAATTGGGTTTGAATGAAGCTATAGGTTCTTTTCTTTCATTAAAAACATAATGACTACTTATGTCTATGTTTTTCAAAATATAAGAAATGGTGTCTACACAAGTGAAAATTGTTGGATGTGTTTCCACCCTGAAAATTCCTAGTTTTTTTTTATTTTCCTAAACACCTGGAGATCATCTAGTTCCTCTTCCTCTACACATAAGTTTGATTTACTGAACATATAATATATTTATGCCCATTTTAAGGTTTCTCCATCTTTGTATAGAAGTACGGACGTATCATCATATAYGGTCCAAACACTTTCTATCTCTACTGTCTGTTGGGAGCCGCTAGATGGMTCATCCCCTATTTATTTCATCGTCGTATTCTTTCACGGTGACATGTTTKAACCTGCAGAGAGGATAAATTTAGATATTTTTATTTGGAAATACAGCTAAATGATTGGAAAATTATAAGAATTATTGAAATYATCAAGACATGGCAATCCACTCCTTGCAAATGTTAGGTTAATAGTAGACAATGCTCAATGAGATTTTGGGGTGAAATGCTTGGGAACCATCYTGGAAAGGAGAAATCAGAGCATAATAAAACAACTTTCTTAATACAGATCAAAAGAGTTAGTAGCAAATCCTTTGRGAATGTCGGAGGAGTTAGTAACAACTCCTCCAAGCACATCAGAGAAGTTGGTAGTAACTTCTCCAATATGTATTTGGAAGGATTTTTCATCTTATCGAGAAGCTTGGAGAACTTATAAGAAACTCCTCTAATCATATTGAAGGAGTTGGAAGTAACTCCTCCGATATGATTGGAGGAGTTGCTTCTCTTTGTTCTAAAAACGTGTGGAAGTGATGATTTCCACTCTTTCGAGCACATAAGAGAATTTAGTACTAACTTCTCCAATATGCTCAAAGCGTTACTTTGAAAGTATCTGGTTTTGAATTTAGGGTTTTCCACGAACAAGGAGAGTGATTAGGAGAACTATGGCTAGCTTGTAGGAGTGAGAGGGAACCTTAGGGATTTCTTAGATCAAGGTATTTGTGCCTTGGATGAGCTTTGGGGATTGCAATGGTTAAGTGTGAGTATGGGAATAAGTCTGTCGAGGTGAAGGGGTAAAATAATGACTAGTTAGGTATCCCATATCTAGGAACAGATTCAAATTAAAACATAAGGATAGCAAAAAAGGGAAATTTACGGCCAGGGGAAAAGTGATGAAGAAATGGGGAAAACGGGATTATCAATATAGGGAAAAGGGAGTAAGAAGAACTGAAACAAATAAAAATACCTAACCTTAGGTTTAAAAATGGAGAGAGGTGATGTAACCTTACCTAGATTATGTCATCATGTGGTGGATACATATAGGGGAGAGTTTCAATTGACGTTCAACTCGACACTTTTATCCTAGATTTTTTTTGGTAAATTGAAAATGGCCGAATAATACTAAACTCAACCCCATTCCATTTTATAGCCAAATGGTTACTTATGACATTTAATGCGGTGGTTGGGGTGTGTTTGATCGGAGGAGTTAAGATCAAGTTATCTGATCAGTTCGGAAGAGTTAGAAGTAAGTTTCATGATCAGTTTGGAAGAGTTAGAAGCAACTTCTTAGAACATATCTTAGGAGTTAGAAGTAACTCCTCCGATATGACCGCAAGAGTTTCTCCCAACTCTCGTGATATAATTATGTATCGAAATTAAATATAGGAACTTCTCCGAACTTATTCGAAGGAGTTTGAAGTAACTCCTCCGAACTTGTTTGGAAGAGTTGAAAGCAAGTTTGATGATTTAGAAAAAATGGATTGCGACACTATGTACTATTCTTTTTCCAAGTGAAACATGAATCACCAAAAGAATCTTGAGATGAGGAAGGAGACTTATGAGGCTTTATCTTAGGCTAAAAAATAATTGGGCTCCATCTTTTAGGGTGGTAACATAATCAAAAGAAAAATAGAGGGTTCTAGTGCCTGCCATAACAAATGGAGACACATTGGATGAATCCTTGGATATCTTCAAGATGATGTCCACACATAATTTTTAGGAAGAGTGCTCCATCACACAAAATAGTAAGGGAGAAAAGATAGGTCCCATAACTTGCATATTGAAAAGAATGAGGTGATTCAAAGAGGGGTGAGACCTATTCTGATTTAACTTATTTCTTTCAAATTTATATCCAAATATATTGGTAAATTTCTAAAAAGGAGGATGGAGGTAGTAAAGTAGAAACAAAAAATAAAAAATGTTGAGAATACAAGTCATAATGCATTTATCTCATGTCGCTCCACTTCCAACGAGTGTCTATAGCCCCGATGGAGTCACCTTGGTGTCACAATCCTTGCTACACTTACAATGAGCGACTATATCCCTAACGAAGATAATTTCATGACCCATGTGATATGGAAAGCCTTTCCCCAAACCTTTACATTTTATAATATTTTATTCGCTTTTACTTAGAGATATAGGTGGATGGGGGGATTCTAGTTAACCTTTAAAGGAACTAGGTGTTAGCACTGAAAGATACACTTTGACTGCTAAAGTGCAAGCTCAATACCCATCAATAGGTTTGTAAGGTATGTTTTAGGATAAAGTGTCAAATGGATAAAATTCAACCCAACAATGTAAATCACAGAGAGTTCTAGGTAAGATGTATCAACAAAAGAGGTCTTGTCTAACTTAGATTAGGTTTTCAAAGATTGATGTGGATATAAGCAAGATTTTAGTGAGAAAGATGAACTAAGTCTACTATTAGCATCAGGCATTACTAGCATAACAATGAAGAAAAACCTTCAGACACAATAACTTCTTTAATCAAAGATTAAACTCTGAGAACAATTATAACAAAATCACAATCAAACCTCCATTGCAATACAACTATAAAATATCAATTGAATCATTCAATGACAACAAATTTCAGAGTAAGAGAGAAACTATATGGTAGGAAAGAAACTGAATTTTATTAGAAAAAAATTCTCAAATCTGATACATAAAAATCCAGAGTTGGCTCTCTTACATCAGTACATCACAAAAAGAGTCTTACATTAACCATTTGAACCTCCTCAATGATTTCCAATGTCTCTCTTATATCCTAGGTTGTCGACGACATATTTACAATTCCAATTCCCCCTCTTGCATAGGATTCTAGGCCTTGGAGATAGGTGGCAACAGTCAAAGAGACAAGAATCCAACAAACTGCTAATTTTCAGGAAGTTGTTGGAGGCCATTAATAAATTGTTTCCAACTCACTGCATGAAGTATTTAATGGAGATAAAACTTAGGTGCATGTATCCATTAGCATATAAATGATCTCTGAGAATTCGTTCAAACCTTCCTTGACAGGTGGAAACCTCCAAACAAGGCGAATATCCAACAACTATGCAAAACAGAGAGTTTGTAGCGCCAGTTTGCAGTGCACTGGTGTTTTAATTGTATCTCTCAAATTCCAAACTAGATCATGCTGAAATATGGTCATAAAGTCAACAATGATATCATTCTCCTCCCCAAAATGTTTTAGAGAAACCCACATCATCGTTTAATAGTTAAGATCAAATCTTTAGAAGCAGCTTCTACAAGAAATGAGTTCGCAATGCCCCTGTCTCAATTCCCAGTGCCTGTGACAAAACATCAAAAAACCTTCTCTCGACCTTTAAAATGGTATGGAAAACCTCATGGAGTACCTAKTAATTGTAGGCTTGATTTTGATGTCTSTGAATGTGAAAATAGATGTTTTCAAGATGACCAACCCCCAACACTCCTCTTCAACCAATTCACAATGCCAGTTCGTAGTGCCAAATTCAAAATCAATKGCACACTTCAAGAAGGCTATTGGACTACAATTCTATGTGATAACATATGGCTCCACAGGGGATGGAGACCTCCCTGTGAGGCTCCAAGAACATGCAGTTCTAGTGCCTTATCTCTTGGGTTGGTGGAGTCTTATTCCAATACTAAAATAAAACTAACAATTGAGATGATTGAGCACGATCTTATTTATATACAAGACCCCACTCTAAATGACTTTTACAATTTCTCAGGTAAAAACACACTTTCACCATAGCCACTCAAATAGTTTGGTAACATAATTCTTCTTTTCACTGCAAATGATCCATAAGAAGAAAGAAAAGTTTGATAACTGACTAAATACATTCTTAGGATCACCAATATTACCCCCAAATGCTAACAAAATGATAAAATTTGCAGGCTCCAAAGCATTTGAAAAGTGAAACTCCATGTATTCATTGATAGGGTCATAAAACTAATGGAAAGGAATACTTAACTAATAAAAGGTTACCGTCTTAGCTTCAAAGTTTCCAACAGGTTGTTTTATGTCCTCTGCAAGCACATGTGATTGAATGACAGACAAAGGCATTTGTTGGTTGAATTGTTTCTCGTCATCTTCAAAACCACATATTGGTTGTCTGCTAATCATTTATGCATGTACTATAGGAACAATCTACTCCTCATACACATGGTTTTTATCAAAATAGGGTTGCTCATTTTTTGGTGATGGATAAGAGATCAACTGCATATGTAATTCCCCTTCAACACCTCCATAGCATTCCCAACGATCAGGCTCATAATCATCATATACAGGAATAATGCTAAGAGGTTCCAAATAAATCATAGAAAAATTATGTTCATCACCATCAATGGTATATTCATAAAAAATGGGTTGTCCATAAAAAAACTTTGACTCTTGACATTCATAATTCTTTGTTTCAAGATGCTCTCTATCCACAAAGTGTTCATCATCAAATTATTTGTCAACAACAAGCTTCTCTTGGTCAATATTTGACACATTGACTTCATTAGAAGCAAGGTTGTCAAAGATATCTTCTTCAAGGACAAAATCATCCAATGTCTCTTCCTGATAAGAACAACAAATAAAATATGCCTTCAAGTCACGAGAACTAGGAAAAGAAGGAGATGGATATTCTTCNACATTGACTTCATTAGAAGCAAGGTTGTCAAAGATATCTTCTTCAAGGACAAAATCATCCAATGTCTCTTCCTGATAAGAACAACAAATAAAATATGCCTTCAAGTCACGAGAACTAGGAAAAGAAGGAGATGGATATTCTTCAATATCATATTCAGGAGAGAAACTTAATGCACCTTGAACACTTTTTTCATATTCCTCACAACAATCATGAAAAATAAACTCAGAGGAGTAATACCTGAGTAATACCTTTTACAGTGAAAAGTGAAAGCAGCATGGAATTCTCTCAAGGTGGATATGCTTGCAGCAGGAAGAGAAAAGTACCAGTCTCTAGCATCATCCTTTAGGGAGAACATAAATATTTTCATTAAAACATCCTCCTCATGCACGTTCAATTGCTCCATGCATTGATGAAAATTAATGAGATGATGAGCATGATCATCATCCTTTTGGAAAAGAAGATATGGATGAAACGTTTAGAGGAGAAAATATCCTTTCCAATATATCCTCCATGGCCTTTTACATGTTGGCTCTTCATAGAGTGGAATCACCAGGTGAAAGATGCAATCTTTTCTGTCTCCAATCCTTGTTCACCATCAAGAACTGGCTGTAATCTTTGTCAATCCTTGTCGTTCCCTGGCGTTATGAAAAGCCTTCCTTTTTGAAGAACTAATCGGCACCGAATACTCCTCCGGAATGGGCGCCATCTCCGAGTTTTGCACTGGAAGATTCCCCGGGATTTCGCCATGATAATATTTTTGACGCATTAATCC